>CM042561.1:4701881-4706881 GCA_023630585.1 Cranoglanis bouderius
CAAATTTTTGATAGGCAATAATACAAAACTACTATTTTCCTATGTAACTGGAAGAGGGGGGCTTTAAGGTTGACATAACAAAAAAAAATGCCATGTCAGATAACCAGGAAGTGGTCAATATTTAGGCAAAACTACTTAAAGGAAAAAAATTGAAACACTATCTGAGAAAAGTTAACAATTTTTTTTTTTTTTTTTCCATTTAAACAAGTTTATATATTGTGAGTATTTTGTTAAATGGTAAAATGTAATTGTTGCCATATGGCAACAACATGCGATAACGGAACTGTGGTATGTGCATTCATGAATACATAGCAAAATAGACACTAGGCTTCTCTAATAGTATATTTAAATTTTTTCACATTCAAAGTAAGAAAAAGTGTTAACTGTTAATTTCAGACATTTTGCAATTGCACCTTATTTTCTAAATTTTATGTTCCAAGAGAAAGAATGAAAAATTCAAGAGAAATAATTAAAAGAATACTTCACCCAAAACATGTCTGGAACTCATTTTTGAGTGAGTAAATTTTTGAGTGAGTATTTTGTGTTGTTTTTGACTAAATGATACTTTCCACCATTGCACATTGTAACAATTTACCACTAATTCAAGTAATACAAATCCATAAAAACATTTTTTGATGTAAATGTAATAATTCATGCAGTAGATGGCTAAATAAAGAGCAGGCAACTTAATATGTGTCAGTTCAAACAAGTTCAAATAACAAGCTAGCATCTAAACATGTGTTAGCTTAACACCTCTTACTCTAGATTCTAGCTAGCTAGCAAGTAACTTTTTTTTTTATTATTTATTTAACTTACCAACAAGTGGAAACAATAAAGCAGCTAAATCCAATTAATTAGCAACGATTTCTTACCCGTTTTCATTTACATGTTTCCAATTCTTGTCTTCTGCTTTTTTCCACCCTATATTACCACTTCTTCATGATCTTCTGACATCAGCTATATTAGTTATCTAATTTTATTGCATAAATTACAGGTTCTGTTCTTTTCATTCCTCAAGGGCCCCCTTCATTTGGCTAATACGTAAACCAAATGATAATGGTGTCCTTTTTTTTGTGCATATCTATTTTAATAATCATCATGGCCCCTCAGTGACTGCTTATACAACCAATAGCAAGAAACAGCATTGGAATTCACGTCCCGTCCCCCTTGCCAAATAATTATTTACAGCTCATTAACAATTCCATGATTCCACATTTCAATGTTACCATATCAACGAGAAGGTTGTAGGTTTTTCTTTGTTAAAAAAACAAAACAAAACACATTTTAAGTCTGTTTATTATTAGACTCAGCATCCACTATACCAGTTTCTGTGATAGTTGTTACTATAACAACAGAAGGTCAACACCTTCTGAAATCAGATTTGACAACACAACAGCACTGTGGTATAATAAAATGTATTAAATTATAAAATAATATTACAGTTATGTGTTGAATAAATATTTAAAAACTCCCAGTTCACTTCACTTTTTCAACCAGAGTGGCATCAACAGTTTCCATGACAATCAAACATTAAACTCTGATGACAAGCTTTAGCATTTAGCTACTGGCTAACGTTATTGTTTGATATGTACCAGTCTCTACTTGTTTTCCTACAGCACAGTATTGCTTTGTAATACTTCTAGGCTATATTTCTTTCACAGACTATGTTTGAACATAAATAGAAAAATCGTTATCTTTTAAAACCAAAAAAACAAACAAAAAACAAATAGGCTTGTCGTGAATGTTGGTTTTACAGCAGGAAGCTAAGGGTCGGAATTACAGCTAAACAAAAGACTATTAAATGTACTATTAAATCAATCAAATAATTTTGTAAAATTGTTCTTGAAAACGATATGATTTAACGTATTTTATGTATTTTATGGAATAAAACATGATACTGAAGGTTAGGTAATGTGTTCTCCTTATGGCGCGAGCGTGTGATTTAAAAAAAACAAAAACCGACCGTTATTTATGTCCACTGCGAAACGAATCAAAACTCGCGGAGCTCGATTCACTTATAAAGATTTGTTTGGATGAGTCGAATCAGTGAAGTGAATCTCAAAAGGTGACGCCAAGCAATAACAGCACCCTCTACTGGATATAACCATTAAACATATACTGTTTCTGATTTTTTACTTTTTTTTTTTTTTTATAATTATAAAAATAAAAATATAAACCAAAAGTGTTCTCTTTAATATATACATGATAAAATTTTCTAATCATATCATGAAAATGTTATAATTATGAAAAAATGTTTATTATATCATTCTTTACTACCCCTGATGTACGCATGCTTAAAGACAAAAATCTGTTAAATAATAGGATGAATATTTACAATATTTTAATATTTAGAATGTCTAAAATGATCGTATAAAAATAAATAAAAGCATGTTCACAGGTTAACATATTCAATATATTAACTATTTCTCTCGCTTATGTTTAAATATCAAAATGTAACATTAAAGTAATGCAGTTGGCCATACCCATATCCATATATATATATCCATATATGTATATCCATATATATATATGTATGTATGTGTGTGTGTGTGTATATATATATATATATATATATATATATATATATATATATATATATATATATATATATATATGTATGGATATGGGTATGGCCAACTGCATTACTGCATTACATAAAAAGTATGTAATTTATCTTAAGCTTAGCATGTTTTTATCTGCAAACACACAAACTAAAAAACACAAACATTTCAAATGTGCTCATGTTTTTTCATGTAATTCACTGTCATGCATGGAATTACAATACAAATTCAAGTAAACACAACGAACGTGTGGAAAATAAAACTACTTACTCTACATGTAAAAAAATAATTGAATCATGTTCGGGGGGGTGGGGGGAGGGGTGAAAATAAACACTATATGTGAAAAATGTGTGAAATACGTGTCTAAATACCTCAAGTACAAGTTTATTTCACGTGTGATATCGTGACTTTTTTTTGTAAGTGCGATTTCAACTTTGGCCACAAGATGTCGCAGTTAAGCCGTTTCCCCCAAAAGCCAGGTTTAAAGTTTATCATTCCATGCTATGTAATAATAATAATAATAATAATAATAATAATAATAATAATAACTACTACTACTGCTACTTATAATTTAGTTTTATTATTTCTTTATATATTTATATATATTCGGGCTCCAAGAAATAGTTTGTTTATTGTTTCAGTAACAGAGAAAGACACTTCGGATCGACCGATAAATGGCGCCGTCTTGTGGGCGTTTTGAGAATTGCGTGCAGGAATGTTTACTTGTTAGAATTATTTTCCTGTGCTTTATTTGTTTTACCTGTGTGTTTACCTCATCGACGCTTTCATTTATTATTTTTTTAAAAAGACACTTTAGTAACAGTGCACTTTATTTTCCGCACTCTTTCAGACCCCTCTATTTATTGGTGTACAAGTTGTTTTGTATGCAAGGAGGAAGTGAAATTGACACAAATTGTTATAAATAAAACGGTTTGTTCAGTTCAGTGGTGGTATCATCACTGTGTCAAAAACAGAAGTAAAACAATAAATAAATATGGGTTCTGTATATCGGTTATCGGGCACATAAACATGCAAATAATCAGCATCGGTTTTAATCGATCTCTGGTTTTAACCGAATGTTAAGCTATTAAAGTGTTGTTTTATATATCTGTTATAATACAGATATAACTCCTATGTTTGGTACAATTATATTTTTATGCCATATTTATACCTTTAATAAGCAGGACCACATAGGGATTAATTTTGTACTCATTTTAAAGAAATTACATGAAATGTATTAAGTAAGTTGTGTGTGATAAATTAGGACTAAATGGGTTGATACCGAAACCCTAGATAGAATAATAAATATTTGGTTAAAGATCGATGCAGTTGCGTCTGCATTCACTAGCAAACTTATTTTGGGGAAAGGTGATAAAAGATTTACAGGTGGGGTGTTGGTCATCCAAAAATTAAAGTCAAATCTGAAATAAATATGAACTTGTTTTCTTAGATATCACATTTTTATTTATGTATCCAATACTGCACTAGGCAGTAAGGCTAGTTTTATATTATTAATGATAACAGAAAAAAAAAAAAAAAAAAAATACTTGGACAGAGACAAAGCGTTTAAAAAGCACACTGAAATAAACAGAGACGAAGACAAATTGCCTGCAGCAATATATATTTTTAATTCAAAGTGAATTTTGACAATACATCATAATTTCTTTAATTTGACACTCACCAAATAGTCACCAGGAAAACCCGCTTTTTGTGACAAAGTACATAAGGCTTGGTCACATAGAAATCACTGAGAACCAGAGAAATAACGACTGAAAACTGTAAGAGACATTACACACTTAAAAAACAAAACAAAACCAAAAAAAAACAAAGTTCCCAGTCCTCATATACTGAATATTGCACAGTGCAATGGCTACATGGCAAACTAATGTAGCGTAAAAGTAAATCAGAAGCAAAAAACTAATTAGAAAGCCACAAAAACCTACATGTATTAAAACAGTAACAGTTCCGATTCAGTAAATCAAGTCCACTTACTCTGAAGTCTAAATCTATTCTCTGATAACTTGCAGTGAGATTTAACTTCTACTGAAATATAATCTGCAGGGAAAAACCCAAACATTAGGACAGAAACCGGTATACAGCAGCACGTGAGACAAATACCAAGACCCTGAATTTCTGTACACACGTCTCTAAAAGGGGAAAAAAAAAAGCACTTGCATCAAAAGAGAACACAGTCAAATAAAAACAAGCCAAAGACAGTTGTTTGGTATGATGGGAGTACTTTATCGGTTTCAACATGATTAGTACAAATGTGTGTGTGTGTGTGGGGCGGTCTGGGAAAACCTGTTGGACCTTGTTCCCAAAAATGATGACAAATCTGGTTTAAATTTTGTTTTTCTTGCAAAAATACTTTGAATTTTCTAGGGTTAAAGTCAATATACTTTAAATATAAAGTATATTTTATATAGTTAAATATACAGT
>CM042561.1:4711881-4934381 GCA_023630585.1 Cranoglanis bouderius
GGCACGAGCCTGTTACAAAAATACAGACGTGTAACACCAACAAGAGGGAGTCGCTCACATGCGCATGTGCACGCGCACACACACACACACACACACACACACACACACACACACACACACACACACACACACACACACACACACACACACACACACACACACACACACACACACACGGGCCCTACCACCAGACTGGGATGGCTTCATGAAGTCACATTTAGAAGGCAATATAGAAAAATAGCTATAGAGAGAGACAATATCCCATGGTGCCCCTGTATACAGGAAAGGATTTAATGACTCGGGGAGAGTGTGGGGGTGGGGTGGGGATATTGGGTTATTCTTCTTTTCAATATCAAATGTGCAAAAGGCATGAAAAGTGAGTTTTTATCAATTCAAATACCAAGTTTTCTTCCTTTTACTTCTTCCATGATATCTGCTTTGAATGCATTAGACTCCACGATTTTTGGAGACAAGAGTGTCAGAGCAGTAAGGGCCCCTGGAGTTGGTGTGTGCGTGTATATGTGTCAGATGTAGGGGTACTGGGGCAGTTTGGTGGGGCTGAGTGGGAAGCCTGTGTAGGCGGGCGACGTTACGTACGAGTGTGGCGTGAACAGGGCCTTGAAGGCGGCCGGCGGGTGCAGCGTGGGTGATGGCAGCAGGCGTGGGTTGATGCCCATGCTGATGCCCTGAGGCACCAGACTGTATGCGGGTTGCAGCACGGGCCGTGGGGAGGGCAGCAGGTGGGTGACGGGGCCGGAAGGAGGGTAGGAGAGCAGGGCGGGAGGGGCTGGGGGAGGACCCTGGGCTGAGTGCGTGGGGCTGGCGTGAGGGAAGGTGTGGCCATGCACCGTGGGAGGGATGAAGGCCTGCGGACGGCGAGGCTGGGTGTAGTTGCCGTTCCACTCGGTGTGACAGGAGCTGTAGTGCTGGATCTGAGAGAACGTGAGAGGGACAAAACAAACAGTTAAAACCGTAAGAGTTAAAAGCTGAATATCCAAATCAAAGAACATAGATTTTATATACATATAAAATATTTTCCTATAATTATGATAATCAATAACATTGAAACAGCTATAAGCACCTGTTCCTTCACTTTCTCTGAAACCTAATAAGACAGCGTTTATCCGGGAAGCCACAACATCCTCTCTCGTGAAAGTCTTAAAACAGCTGAGAAAAGTAACACCTTCTGACCAATCAGGTTCAAGAATCCAACACAGCTGTGGAAGTGCTGTGTTGAAGCAATCATCCATTAATTCCAGTTCTATAAGCCCTGAAAATGTCCAGCTCTCTCTCTTTCCTTACTTTTCTGCAGTGCTAACATGGATGTCATTCTACGTCCATCACTACTGAAGTGTCTCTCTACTGAAAGGGCTAAATCTTACCAAAAGGCTCATCAAAACAATCACTCTGATGTACAGTGATCTTGACAATGGAATAAAAGTCTGATGCGGTGATACAAGAGGGTGCAAATACAAATGCTGATACGTCAGGGCCTGTGATTTCATGTGCTGTGTGTACATTTGTTTATACCACATAGCAACAGTACAGCAGATATAACGTAACAGATCATTTACATCACTCCCAGCCAGGGTCAGGACTAGGTTATGATTTTATTAAATCAAAATAATGCATAATGTATGCATCTTTAACTATTGAAGTTCACATCTACATAGGGAGCTGTATTATCCAAAAGTATTTGGTTAATAAGCTTTTATACTAGGTGTGTAATGATTGGACAATCTGGATTGATGCATCGATTTAAAAGGCAAAGAATTAAATGAATTGATTACTTTTGATTATAAATCTCTTACTGGGAAAAAAATAATAATTAATTAATTAAAAAAAAATTTGTGTGTGTAAATAATAATCCATATTTTTATACTGGGTGATTTGGCCATAATTCTGACACTTTTACAATATTATTTGCGATTTAACATTAGCCTAGACCAAATTCTGAACAAAGCTGGTCACAGAGTGATTGGAGGCTACTAAATTGATTTGCAGCATAACGTAGAAGATTCAGTGATGTTGTCCGGTATTGAATCGTTGCCTTAAGAATCAAAATCGTATCGTATCGTGTGGAAGCCTGAGGTTTACTAGACCCACTCCTAATGGATTCACCTACAATAAGAATACATATGAAAAAAAATCACCATTTTTTTCATATGTATATATGAAGCTATATTCATACATAGGGGTGACATGGGAGACCTGGACTTAACTAAATACAGGTGCATCTCAATAAATTAGAATGTCGTGGAAAAGTTCATTTATTTCAGTAATTCAACTCAAATTGTGAAACTCGTGTATTAAATAAATTCAGTGTACACAGACTGAAGTAGTTTAAGTCTTTGGTTCTTTTAATTGTGATGATTTTGTCTCACATTTAACAAAAACCCACCAATTCACTATCTCAACAAATTAGAATATGGTGACATGCCTATCAGCCAATCAACTCAAAACACCTGCAAAGGTTTCCTGAGCCTTCAAAATGGTCTCTCAGTTTGGTTCACTAGGTAAGCCACAAACATTCATTGCCAAAGAAGCTGGCTGTTCACAGAGTGCTGTATCCAAGCATGTTAACAGAAAGTTGAGTGGAAGGAAAAAGTGTGGAAGAAAAAGATGCACAACCAACCGAGAGAACCGCAGCCTTATGAGGATTGTCAAGCAAAATCGATTCAAGAATTTGAGTGAACTTCACAAGGAATGGACTGAGGCTGGGGTCAAGGCATCAAGAGCCACCACACACAGACGTGTCAAGGAATTTGGCTACAGTTGTCGTATTCCTCTTTTTAAGCCACTCCTGAACCACAGACGACGTCAGAGGCATCTTACCTGGGCTAAGGAGAAGAAGAACTGGACTGTTGCCCAGTGGTCCAAAGTCCTCTTTTCAGATGAGAGCAAGTTTTGTATTTTATTTGGAAACCAAGGTCCTAGAGTCTGGAGGAAGGGTGGAGAAGCTCATAGCCCAAGTTGCTTGAAGTCCAGTGTTCAGTTTCCACAGTCTGTGATGATTTGGGGTACAATGTCATCTGCTGGTGTTGGTCCATTGTGTTTTTTGAAAAGCAAAGTCACTGCATCCATTTACCAAGAAATTTTGGAGCACTTCATGCTTCCTTCTGCTGACCAGCTTTTTGAAGATGCTGATTTCATTTTCCAGCAGGATTTGGCACCTGCCCGCACTGCCAAAAGCACCAAAAGTTGGTTAAATGACCATGGTGTTGGTGTGCTTGACTGGCCAGCAAACACACCAGACCTGAACCCCATAGAGAATCTATGGGGTATTGTCAAGAGGAAAATGAGAAACAGGAGACCAAAAAATGCAGATGAGCTGAAAGCCACTGTCAAAGAAACCTGGGCTTCCATACCACCGTGCCACAAACTGATCACCTCCATGCCGCGCTGAATTGAGGCAGTAATTAAAGCAAAAGGAGCCCCTACCAAGTATTGAGTACATGTACAGTAAATGAACATACTTTCCAGAAGGCCAACAATTCACTAAAAATGTTTTTTTATTGGTCTTATGAAATATTCTAATTTGTTGAGATAGTGAATTGGTGGGTTTTTGTTAAATGTGAGCCAAAATCATCACAATTAAAAGAACCAAAGACTTAAACTACTTCAGTCTGTGTGCATTGAATTTATTTAATACACGAGTTTCACAATTTGAGTTGAATTACTGAAATAAATGAACTTTTCCACGACATTCTAATTTATTGAGATGCACCTGTAGATTCCACCACTAAATCGAGATCTCACTATATTGAGAAAGAGTGAGAGGGGTGCAAGAAAAGGCAGAGGGAGAGACCTGGCCATAGCCCAGAGGCTGCTGCTGCTGCTGCTGGAATGTGGAGGTGAACTTGTGCTGGTGGGGTAAACTCGGAGTGGAGTGCAGAGTCAACCGGCCGGGAGCGCATCGTCCTCGCAACTGGCATGATGACTCGAACACTGAGAGAGAGAGAACAAACACAGAAAAACAGCTAAGTAATGAAAAACAATAAGCAAAATACTACAACAGGGAAAATCATCAGTGTGGAAATTCATCCCAATAATTGAAACTAAACAATTGTAAAGAAATAATGCATCATATTTGCACATGAATATAGGTTGTAACTTTCTCCCAGTTGAAAACGGTTCATGGTTCGTCACACATTACGTTTACATTACGAGATTTATCACTCAATTCTAAAATATTTTTGCTCTGATCTGATCTTCGTAATTAACATTCGTGTTTGTAAGTAAGTCAGAGCTGTCATTAGACTGAACGTTAATATTCGTAATCAAAATGTCATGCACATGATCCATAAGGCATATGTTTGTGAGACAATCAATCACTGCAATAGCAAATGAGCAATGTAAGTTTTCATCGCAGAGATGATGTTTTCTGGAGCTCGGCTGTGGCTCATCAGCTGGAAAAGGCCAGATGGAGAGCTTTGATTGTTTTTGCAGCCATTACTCACACGTCTGTGCTGAAAAATCTGCGGCTGCGAGAGAGGAGCTGGTGAATGTGCAGTGAATTCTGATCTGAGCGTACTTAACGGTATTTAAATTTGGAAATATGTGATTTTTGCATTTACAGATCTGAGCGATTTTATATTGTAATGTAAACATAGCCGAAGTAATTCTTTTGCCAGAAATGCAACAAACAGGGGTGGACAAATAAATTCATTAGCTAGCCCACTGGGCAATCAAAGCCCCAATGTGCTTACATGTTGCAAACTATAGAAAATAAGCAGGTACTTGAATCCCTTGGAGGATCGACTTTTATGTATCTACAGTCTTCATCCTCTTCTGATAATGTCTCTGCTAATGATGCATCATGTTCACACTCTTGACAAAGAGGCAGGAAGTCTTTGGCTAACATTTCAGCTATGAGCTGTGATGTTGTCTCGTTGCATGTAAAGATGTTTCTTGAGCTCGTGTCTTCGTTTTCGAGGTGCGCATTGTGCTAGCATTAGAGTTACATAACTGATTTTTTGGTGCACTGTACTGTGTTTTGCTTAGTTTAGTCACAGTTTCCACATCCTTTTGTGTTCCTGATTATGGAAAGATTGTTTTACATCTGTTGACACTAATCATTATGTTCAGGAAAAATAGTTCCTACAAACAACCGAACCACATCCTTGGTTTTTGTGTGTAGTGCAGCAGAAACCAATAAGAATCAATCAGGGCATGTTATGTTTAATCGACTGCATCAAATAATGATGGAAATGTCAACAGGAAGTGGAGTTTTTCTATCTCTGGTTGTTGAGCGAGTGAATAAATGCTGTATGAACAGTCGACTGAACCCACTTGCCTGCCTGGCAACTGTGAATGGAAAATGGATAACCTGGATAAACATGACGCAACATAACAGGTATGCAATTTATCCACCCCTGCCAAATATCAACCATGCACTGAAAAATAAACACAGGAAATAAATCACTGGCTTTAGAAATTCATCTGCCGCTGAATACATGTTCGTTTCAATATAAAGGCCTCTAGCACATCTCTAACACATCACCCATCATAACCTAGTTCTCCGCTTTTAAAATTACACTCTCCAACCTCAGACCTACACACTGCCAGAGTTTGCCGTATTTAAAGTGAGGATTTCTTCTGTTCGTTATGTCCTAATTGCATGCAATCACACAATCAGCACACAAACAGAGCTAATCAGGGAGAAAGAAAGCAAACGGAGACATGACAGGAGAACAGGAGGACAGGAGAAGTCAGAAGAAGAAGGGGGAGAAAAAAAAAACCCCAAAGGCTTTTCACTCAACGCCGGGATGCAGTGCACAAGACACACGGGTCACAGTGCACTCAATACCCATAATCACCTGCAACAGCCTCTGTGGTAACCTCCTGCCTCTCCCCTATGACCTGCAAAGCAGACATATGGGCTGTGACCATGTATACTCTCTCATATACACGCTGAACCGGAGTGTGAGCACTGCCCTGTTTCTTGGTCATCTCACAATGATGAATTATTAAAGTGATTAGTTTGTCCAAAAATAAAGTTTGCATAGCTCCCCCCCCACCCCCACTTACCACAAAGTTGTTACCTCTAGTTGCATTTAAAAGATAAGTGATAACATTCAGCTAAATATGTTAGCGTAAACATGCTCTAAAGCACTGTAAAATACACCAAAGGAAGGTGAGGTTGGTCAATGTGTGTCTGTGTGCATTACCTGTGTTGCCATGCTGCTGCTGGTGGTTGTTATTGTTGTTGATCACTCGGAGGGGTGGCACCACCACCGTCCTGACAGCCGGTTTTATCTGTCTCTCTGTGCGCATGTTGCTCTGCCGCATTTCAGCTTCCTGCTTCTGATTGGTGTTCAGAAAGCGTCTCTCGGGAAATGGACTACTGTGCGTGTCTGATGCTGGAGATCCGTCCACCGTGTCACAGCCGCTCTCGTGACCATCATCCTCAGACATGCTGGTGACACACAAACAGAGACAGTTATAGAAAAGGACGAATTTTGTTTATTAGATCAGCAGCACCCTCTAGTGGGCAATTTTCTACATCTGACCAAGAGCTTTTAGAATAAATGCAGCAGATCCAACACTGCTGGACCAAATGACCAGTTTTTATGCTTTAAAGTGTCTATTAATCAATAACTATAATAATAGAACTACTCATTCAATTAATTACTAGTTTCTAAAACTTTTGATTGCAATCTCCGTGCTACTAGCAGCTGACCTTACGTGGGAAAAAAAATTATATATATTTAATATAGGCATATTTAATGTAGGCAGTGGTAGCTCAGTGGTTAACACATTGGACTACTGATCAGAAGGTCGTGAGTTCAAACCCCAGAACTGCCAAGGTGCCACTGTTGGGCCCTTGAGCAAGGCCCTTAACCCTCAACTGCTCAGTTGTATAAATTACATAAATGTAAGTCGCTCTGGATAAGGGCGTCTGCCAAATGCCGTAAATGTAACACACATATATATATATATATATATATAAAACCAACACTTAGAAAATAGATTTGTGTGCTGTTGAATGCTCGATTCTGATTGGTGAGATGGCTTTCTCAGCAACATGACAAGTTTTTTTTGTTGGTCTTATTAACTAGAGACAAAATAAGAGACTAGTGAGGAAACGACTGTTTATAGCTGCTATGACATAAGTGATAACAGGAACTAACTTCATTTGTGGATATCCCACAACATAAAGACGCAAAAATTACGTTTTTAAAGTAATAAAAAAAATTGTTGGCAAATTGCTGTGGTACAAGAGGAATAAAACACTCAATAGAATGCTGTAGTAGAAATGCAATAGGATGTATCTAATCAGAAAAGAACCAATTTTAACTTCATACAAAGTGTGTGTTCTAGTAGACTTGATCAACTAAAACTAAAAAATTCCATTCTTCCAGTGCACTAAGGGTCTTGTAGAGAACCTCTGTGTGTGCGTTTGCGTGTCTGTGTGTGTTACCTGTTTGGTCTCTTGCAGGGTGAGGGACTGGACTGAGCCGAGGCTGAGGAGCTCGTGCTCAGGCTGCTGTCTGGGCTGCTGAGTGAACACACACGCTCCATATTCAGAGACCCTTTACATGCCTCACAATCTGAACTGCCCTTACATCTGAAACACACATATGTGTCAAGCATTAAACATAGCACCAAGCTGTGCCAGCAGATCTCACTGATAACGGACATTTAAAATTGTATTTTGCATTTTTCTGACATTATAGATCATATGATTGTAAATAACACCTGAAGGTTCAAAAGTAGAGGTCGATCGATAGTGGATTTTACCGATACCGTTAACTAAGACGGGCAGTACCTGCCGATAGTTTTTTAAACTGATACTGAATGAAAAGTAAAATATTGCTGAACTTTATTACAAAAATAAACGATACTGTCTGTAACAAGAAAGTGTAGTGTACTTTTTAAAATGAAATAAATATAAAAAATAATGTATATTAACTATTAATAAATATTAAAGTAAACAAAAGATATATCCAAACTGAACCAAAAAGTAACACTCCAAATAACAAAAAAATAGAGACCTCCAAAATGAACCAAAAAACACTTCAAATAACACGATAAAATTGGTCAGTGATCGTTTTTATTTCGCCCCTAGAGGCCGCTCTCGTACTGTTTAATGACAGCAGACCCTTCTCAGCTGCTTCTGCAATGGATGCAACCGGGGAAAACTGTTGGTGTGGATTTTTGCCAATAATCGCAATCGGTTATTGGTACCGATGAATCGGTCGACCTCTATTCAAAAGTAAATCATGTATACACTCTATCTGTATTAAATAACAAACTTGACAAAAATGCAGGAGCATTTCGTAATTTTTAGAGCCCTCTGTTGCCCATGAGGTGAATTGCAATGAAAACATCCACAGGCTGATTTTTTTTCATTATTGTATCATCAGTTAATCCTTAAAGTTAATGTTTATGTCACTGAATTAAACCCTCTGTCCCCACTCTTGGCTGTTTATTAAACTCACGTGTTAGAGGAACACCTCTGCTCTTCTGTGTTCCTCTCATCCTCATCTGTATCGCTGCTTATGCTAATAACGCTGACCGCTGGGCTCGGCGATTCGCCAATAACGATAGACTCTCGTTGCCGATTGGCTGCTGATAGCTGCTCATTAGAGCCCTGCTCTTTCTTCTTACAGCAGCTCTCTTCCTCTGTCTCTTCTATGTGATTTGGCTCCTTCTTGGGCTGCGACTCCGCCTCCCTGTCCCTAAGCCCCGCCTGTGGGTTTCGCAGGACGTCCTGTCTTTGAGTCTTTGGTGAGAGGCACACTGAAGTATGCGTTTCTGTGTAGTGCAACATATTCACACTCCTGCAAAACATGCAATCCTCCAATTAGATTAAACTGTAACTTATGACACTTTCTTAATTACACATTTTAATCATAATAGTTTACCTGTTCTGACTGGGCTTGCCGCTCTTGTTGGCTGTAGGCTGAGGCCACACCACGTGAGCAATGCCTATGTTCATGGGCTGGTGTGCAGATACAGCCATCTGATTGGGCACGAGTGGCGGCGGCATCATGGAACCATAATGGCTGGTGTGTGAACGCACTTTCCTACGGAAAAGCGGAAAATATCAGAGCTGGATATTATAAAATAACCACAAGGGTACTGTGCTAAGATAGCACAGTAAGGTGAGCACCAATCCAGAATTTTTTAGGAACTCATAGACAGTAGCAGCCGTTGGGAGGCAACAATATATTGTGCTAAAAAAAAATGCCACTCCCATCTCGGATGTCTGTGCATGTGCTGTTCTGCCCCATTAGGAGACACAGTGTATTGGTTGTCGCTTGCCACATTACCCTAAAAGTGCATTTTCTGTTATTATCTGCTACATGACTCACATTAATTGTGTCGACTGCCTACATGTTAATTGTAATGACAATTACACTCAGAAGAACTAAAATTAATAATATGGTATGGGAGCTTGTGATTTTATGCTTGATGTTGAAGCTCACTGATTTTTTTATTTTTAGAATCAGCCCTGGTATGAACAGTGCAAAAAAGAGCACCAATATAACCACAAATTACATGTTAAAGACATATAGCGAGAGCTAGTAAAATTACCCGTAGGGGGCCGAGCACTTGCTAAAGAAAGGATATAATGTAGGATGTAACCACTGTGCAATGTTACACCTTTCTATTTGCTGTGGGAAGTGTTTCTTGCATAGCCAGGGGGTCTGCATCCCCCCCCCCTTTCAGTATTGGAAGTATTGACTGTTTGACTGGTCACTTAAATTTAATGGGTTTAATCCAAAACCTCAACAACTCAAAATAAAAAGCTCTATGGCTCCAATACGCAGTCGAAATATTATTGTCCACATTGACACAATGAGTGTGATCTTTGATTAACTGGATTGTGTTCATAAATCTGTCCTGAGGGAGTATGGGAAAGTTATTTTACAGCTAAAGGGGACCCTGGCTGCAAAAGATTTGAATCCAGTCCCAATGAGCCACGGTTCAACATACATAGGGCTCTATCCCCCATAGGGCTCTTGTCCTAGCAACATCTTTGATAATAATAACATCAAATCACGAACACAATACACTGTTTTTGCTATAAACTATCAGAATGATCAGATACAGTTTATTTTTAGGTGGCATGATAGAACACACAAGAGAAGACAGGACCAGAATATATCTAGGCATGATTCTGTAAAAGTGGATGCTTGTGGTGAGTATTGTGTCTGAGTGTCTTACCCCCAGTCCCCTCTCCTCTGAGGGCAGGAGACAGTGTCTGAGGGCAGCGTGGTGGGTGGAGGAGGCACCTGCTGCCATGCTGGTACCAGGATTTGTGGAGTTCTGTTGGACCACGGCTGCTGCAAAAAAACATCAAAGAAAAACATCCTAATAAGAAATCAGAAACACTGATAGAAATATGTGTCCTACAGAAGACTGATGTGACGGTGTTTTACTCAGAATTCAGTGGAAATGCTGCAGTTTAGGTATACAGACTCTGACCTGTGCTATGACTCCTGGTCTGAGAGGTAAAGGCTGGATGGCTGGAGCTTGAGTCACCAGTGGCAGTGTATTATCCATCCGCACTGAATATCCTGATGGTTGGTTTGGGTTGGACCCGATTCCTGCAAAATGACATTGTATTTTTTATTTTTTAAAATTTTTTTTAAGATACAGTAATGCAGACACATTACACCTAATCTCAACTTTAATTTTTTGTACTAAACAACAAGAATGAAAAGAATGTTTATTTCCATGTGCGGGTTCATTTCAAAATGCTACCTTGAATGGTTGGTGGGCAAAGGATGAGCGTTTGCTGAAAAGAGTCAGTGCAGCCATACTGTGCACTTCCTGTCTGCAGGGGAATGCCAGGATGTACCACAGGTGGCGCAGGTGGAGCCAGAGCCTAGATCCAGAGACACAGAGACAGAGAGACAGAGGTCATATTACAGTGTTTCTCCCAGGAACACAAACAGTGACGTGTAAAATGCTAATCCGGCAGAATAGCGGTCAAGAAGACGTCATTGTGCAGTATTAAATATTTATACAAATGTACAAGAAATAGAAACAATGCACAATGAAATCAAAAGCACAGGTATTAGACAGACTTCTATTCCATCTGACCATCTGGATCAGTGAAAAATGTCACCCATTAATAAAAGATGAAACAGAAGACCAAGTTACTCAATTATATAAATACATTTTGTAAAAAAAATGTATACTTTAAGGGGACATTTGGAGGAATAAAAAGTAATTAAAGGAATACTCTGGTGTTTTTAACTTACTTTACTTTTAACTAGCTTTTTAACTTACTGCCCACATTTTTAGCATGTGTCTTTACCACATACAAGATTTGAAACATTTCCCACTGAGAGGGGAAAAAGAAAAAAAAAAACACCTTATAATGTAAATCTTTTTTTGTTGTTTTTGTGAAACATTCATGAATTTCTCAGCCAAAGCTGTTTCAAAATAAAGCTCTAAATCTGTATAATTGGTCCTTTTAAACACAATTCATTTCAAGGGGGAAAATCTATGGTTGTGTAAACATACTATTTGTAAATACTTCAATTTCTCGCTAATCAGACGAGGATTACACAAAACTTTCAGGAAAGTGCGAATAATGAGAATCACTTTTTACTATATTGTGGTAGTGAAGTTGAATCTCTTCATATCTCTCTCACCCTAACACCTTTTTTTAAGAGTTCAACAGTTGTAGTTTAGGATTTGTGCTGTATAGTTGCAGATTTTATTTATTAATAGAACACAATAACCACCCTTAGTCTTTCATTATCGTCGAGGTCAAGGAAACAGCTTTCTGTATTACTTTCATTCTAGTCTGTCCATAATAAATCCTGAGTGTAAAGTACCTGTGAGTGCATGGAGGGTATTTTGTTGAAGACTGCGATGTTGGGGCCGCTGGGTAGTGTGACGGGTTTCATGAGAGGGGGCGGGGCTTTGTTGCGGTTCACAGCATCGTACACGCTGGTCCTCGAGTGGCACACGTCCATGATGTGGAAACACGACTGCACGCTGTAGGGAACAGTGGACAAATTCTCATTTCACATTGAATGCGAAACTGGGTGAAGTCTCATTTCATTCGAACTCTTGCATCATTGTCTGAACATGCAACAGTCAGACAAACTCTGTAGTGAAATTTCAATTCCCACGTCCACACGATCAGATCCGTGTGATTAGACAGACTGACAAGGTGTTCAGACTTTAAGGAAGAGATCAGATAAGTGTGGAGGTGTGTAAATATAATAAAATAGATTTGCGTTGACAAAAAGTTCTGAAGTCATACCTGACCAATCTGAAATCTTACAAGACACCACAGTAGTGGGGCTAAACTTTTAACATCTGAATTTACCATTTCATCCTTTTTTTTTTTTTAATTTTATTTTTTTTATTGTTACTGGTAGCTTTGTTCTGGTCTGATTAATTAGCTGCTATTCCACAATTTTATGTAGATCTTAAGCAGGCTATAGAATGTAAACTCTATCTGAATACTGTGAACACTACTTTTGGTGAACCAATAAAAATAAATCTGAAATATTAAGCTATGCCGTTCATTTTCTTTGTTATTACCTCGCGTGTTTTTTGTGATTCAAATTGCTGCTTGCGTTTATTATGTTTAAGGCAGTATAAAATTACACTCTCATTACCGCTCATGAGTAAAGGAATGTAGAAATAATTTGATTTGCATTCTGAACTATTTTAATACTATATGTTCTGTGTGAGCATACTGGCTGCTGTGTGGAAAGTCCAGCAAGTGCTGCATAGTGACGAAAGGGTGGTTGAGAGCGTCTGAAGGAGTGATGCGCTGGTCAGCGTCAATCAGCAACATCATCTTGAGCAGATCCACGAACTCTCGCCGGTCTGCTTTCTCTGCAAGCTGATCACAGCCCTCCATATTCAACACCAGATTCACCTGAGAGACGGATACAAAATATATACTGATCGTGTAATTTTATTAATCCATTGGGTCAGCTCATTTGCTGCAAAACACCCTTCTGCGTGTTTCTCAAATAAATATAGACAGGATGCAACATCTTTGCTTTGGTGCAGATGTGTGAGATTTAACAAGCTGAGATCGATGGCTGATATAGACTATTAATATCTCACATGGCCGATGTCGTCCAGACAGCTGAAGATGTACTTCCTGGCCTCCTTCGATTTCATTCCAGTCTCTGTCTCGTGCTCCTCTGTTGTCTGTAAAGACCGATAAAGGATGAGAGAGGAAGAAGCAGTATAGCTAAAGTAAGCTACACACTTCTGGACTACAGAGGCAAGACAATTGATTTCATAAATGAAATCAATGTCTAGGAAAGTAAGCAATATACAGAGTGGTCCAAAAGTCTGAGACCGCTAGTGAAAATGGTTCATTACTAATTATATTATCAGCAACGACTTCAGTGAGAAGAAAAATCTTAGAAATCTTAGTATTTGGTACATCCGTCTTTGGCTTTAAATACAGCGTTCACTCGAGCTGGCGTTGACTCCACAAGTTTGTGCAAAACCTGATGATGCAGGTTGGATCAAATCCATCGGACTGTTGTCTGAAAACGTGCTTCAATGGAAGGGATAAGACTCAAGGAAAATCTTTTGTACAAAGGAGTTAACATGGTCAATATCACAAATCCACTTGAGTTTAAATAGTGAAATTGTGCAGAATCTTGAATACTGAATATTAAAGCTACTGAACCTTTTCGATTCTGTGTTTAAAAAATTTTCAGAATTTTGGTTATTTCTAATTTTAAATGGATTAAAAAAAAAAAAAAAAAAAAAAAAAAAGTTATTCAGCGTGGTCTCAGATGTTTTTTTTTTTAAAAAAGTGTATACTGTTAACTTTAATTCTGATCATCTTCAAGAGGTTCGCGTATGACGCATGAGTAAGTATGTAACCTGATAAATCTATATTCATTGATCACCAGCATCACCTAGTGAACAAAAATTTTCCACATGGTGGAAAGGTCAGGTATAGTATTACGTCTTATTTTCCAGTGGGTTGTCATCTAACGTTATCAGTGGAAAAACTGGGGTGCCATTTTGGGGATGCGGCTGTTCACACAGAAGGTTTTATATCAGGGGTGGACAGATCATAAATTTAACCACGTTAAATAATACAGACTATGGAACGTACTTGAAGCCCTGGGAGAGATGACTATGTAGGCACAGTTTTTATCCCCTCGTGACAATGTCTCTGGTGATGAAGCCTTGTGTTTGCGCTCTTCATAAATTTTTTTTTTTTTTTTTTAAAAAGGCAGAAAGTCTTTGGCTAACATTTTGGCTATGAGCTGTGCTGTTCTGTCGTTGCACATGAAAATATACACCTTTTTAACAACAAATGCAGTCTTCACAGGTTAAACTAAAGGCTAAAACCAAGTGTAGATGTTCAGAACTATTTATTGTTTAAACAATCGATCTAACAAAAAACACTTGTCAGTCACATGTTCCATATATTTGCTCGCCTACAAATTGGGGGGTCTGATACAAAATGTGCTGTCGTTTAACACATCTACATATAAATACCAGGAAATGAAAGCTGAAATTCTAAACTCTCTTCTCATATTCATCTTTTGATCTCAAACCCAAATGTCTTCAGTCTACAGCAAAAACAAATGAATTAGCCTTGCCGTTCCAATAGTTTCGGAGGGGACTAAGTCATAAAATGACTTCCTGAACCATTTGAAACTTGTGTAATTTAAATGCTCGATCAGATTTTCAGTTATTAATAAGGGAATTGCTTTAGTATGGATTGCTTCCGTCATGTTTTTAAGTCTTTAATGTCTTTTGTGGCCAGGGTTCACTTGTATGACTATCCCGGTTTAAAAAAAAAAAAAAAAAAAATGCATAAAAACTCTCTAAAGAACAAAGTAGGCATTTCTCGGTTGACAGACTGACGAGTATTGCTGCATCTGTAGCATCGGTGGATATTATTGCTCAGTGTCGGATAGGCAAATTTAAAATAAATAGTCCAGACTTGCTGAGCTAAGCAGGCACTGATGAGCACAGAATGTTTTCCAAGACCAAAAGCAGTTTTAACCACATAGTAAATTCTGTAGGCTTTGTAAGTCTGTAACTAACAGCAGACACTTTTTTTTTTTTTTTTTTAAACATTACTTTCCCCAACACTCCTGCCTCATTTCTTTTCTGCTGACGTAGCCTTTTTTTGCCAATCAGTGTCTACAAATGTGTTTTTGTCCTGTAGAGACCCCCCTAGTCAGAGCCGTTGACGTAAACTTGCCTTCAGCCTCCAGGCTGCATACGGTGAGTCAGACTCCTTGCAGAAGAATCGGGACGTTTTTGTCCCCACGTTTAACAGGTGCTCGCCGGGCAGCCCTTGAGTTTGAGAGATGTAGCGAATCTGGAAAGTTAAACAGATACACATTAGCTCAGGTTTGTTTAGAGAGGCTGTGATAACCAATGAATCATTAACTTAATCAATAATTGATTGTATTTTTAGAATTTTTTATTTTATTTTATTTTTTTAGGAGATCCAGAGTTCCTCAATGAATTGTAACAGGGTTCGTACAGATGCTTACTAATGAAATTCCGGGACTTTAAAGGACTTTTCAAGCACTATTTTTTTGTTTTCAAGGACTATACAGGAGATGTCATTCATACAATCTTTTTTTTTTTTTTTTAATTCCAATATATAATAATAAAAAGCCAACCGAATTTTATAACGGCGCCTTTTCCAGCCATGCTGGACTAAATTTGCATTTCAGAGGCATTGCTTCATCTTCACCATAACGTCAATATACTCCAGCTTCACTCACATGGAGTATACTGACGTTACGGTGAAGATGAACAGGAGCACTGTTGACGACAACTTTAAATGGAAATCTGCTAAATGGATGATGTCATGCGCTAATTAGTATATTCATTACGTTCATTGCATTCTTCCTACTGAAAAGTGGACCGGAGCTGTTTCAGCTCAAATGAATAAGCGAATAGCTGGAGAAGGGGGAGGGGCTGCAGCGGGGTGTCGTATATTGAGTGAAAGGATGGTATTCATGTTCTATCAAAAATAAAACACCTTAAAGTTATTTAGAGATTTCGTATTTATTGACTTTTTATCATTCATGCACTTTTTAAGCACCACTAGATTAAAAAAAGGCTATTTTCAAGGTTTTCCAGCACTTACATTTTAAAATGATAAATTCAAGTAGTTCAAGCCACTTCAAGCACCTTGTACGAACCCTGTTGTAATCACACACAGGAAGTTACAGACAACGTAGGCCAGACCTATGATAGTCATTAATGCAAAATCTCTTTGTTGTGTTAATTAAGCTTCTATTTAGCATTTAAAATATACCCTGGATTAATGTAAATAAGCATTAGTCTTACTGATTCGAAGATTTATACACATGTATTATAATCAGTAATCATGGCTTGTTTTATCTTTTACCATGCAGCCCTACAACACATCGTAGTTCAAAGCAAAAGGTTAAAAATCCACCGTGGTGTGTTGTCGTGATGAACTTTCCCCGTGTCCGTGTACTGCGCCAAATTTGCCAAAATTAGCAACAGGAAGTGATCTCAAGTTGGCCGTAAAAATGAGGATGTTAGCTAACAAATATGGTAGAGCAAAGGTACAGTTTTATTCATCAAAAGGTACCAAAATGTAAAAGTAACCAATATAATAGTTCAATTAAAATAATTTAAATGTGTTCTCATTCCTTAATCCACACCCTGGAGTCACTGATGGTTAAGAGCATGTTTTAACACAACCAGTGATTTCATCACCAAAAAGATTACATAAGCATTACCCCTGGCTCACCACAATACAGTGAAAGGGTGGGGGAAGTGAACGCACTGACCCAATATCCAGATTCAATAACGCGCTGAAATCAGTAGAAAATGCTGGACGATTCAAATCAATTTATGTAACAAAACTGCTTGTAGTACAACGTAACAGTCGCTCACGCAACGGCTGCCCAAGTTACCATAGCAACAGCAAGTGGTGAGCTATTCAGCAATTTTATACTGGAATTAAACTGAAATTGTGGAAAAATTGCACACATTCAAGATAGCTGGGGGGGGGGCAAATAAAATGGCCGCCGATGGCAGTGGATTTCTTCCTGTAGTGTCTTAGCAGTTTGAGTTTCGTCATGGCCAGATGGCCATATTAAGTGCTTTGATTAAAAAGCTCTCATTTTAATACTTTGAATATTTATTGACAACGAACCAATATTTTTTAAAATATCTGTAATAATATCAGAAAGAAAAAGTGGTATGATATCATATTTCTATCAATTATGCACCGTAAATGAGTTTTAAAGGTATCTGCTAGTTCCTCCAAGTATTTGCACCTTATCACCATCATGACAAATGCATCTACAAATCCATCACAATCACAAGATTTACTAAACATACAGTACGTTCAGATATCCTCTTTATATGATGGCATGATTTATGATCTCTTCACTACCTAGAATAAAAAGGCATTTATTTGATCTAACATAGAAGGCAGAAAGTGGACATTTATAGTCATATAAAAAAAAAAGAAAGAAAAAAAAAAGACAGACATCAATTTCAGGAAGTCATGAAACAAATCAAATACAATGTAACTGCTGAGAGGGAGAAGGGGGGAAAAAAACTCCAAACTACTCAAGCTCAGTCCCAGCGAAGGGGGAAAATATGACTAAAATAATGCACCACAACGTGTTTAAAGAAAAACCAAAACTCCCCAAAGTCAGTGTGGTTCCTCTTGGCCTGGTAGTAACAATTCCACACACACACCACTTGAAGCACCAAGTTTGGAAGTGGAACCAAAATAAAAACCCACAGGCAAAAAAAAAAAAAAAAAGAGTAAAAAATCAGATCCGATACCCAACCCTAGCCACAAAAATAATCTATTTTCTATTTTTTTTTTTTTTATCTTTTTTTATGAGACCCAAGGAACTTCATGTACTGTTTTTCTGTGCGTTGTTTGTGCTCAGATTTCGAACTCATTGTCCTTCTTTGAATATGACCACATCAGATGACAAACTAGGTCCTGGAGTACCCCGTGTCCTCCGATGTGTTAGAGCAGGGAAAACACTAAAACGTGCAGGACATCGGGTTCTCCAGGTCTAGAGTCCGGAACCCGGGCTTTGGTCTAAATATCAAGCCGTTTAACAGAACTGAAAGTCTAGCAGTGGTGTCATACACAATAATGTGCATACACAGTTTGATTAATGGCTTCAGTGCTTGTTTGTGCATGCCAAAAATGACTGCTCTTTCAAAATGGGAACTGATAAGTGGACCGTGGAGAGAAAAAAAAACACATTCCCGTTCTTCAATCCACACCCTGGCATCCTCGATAGTTAAGGGCATGTTTTAACAGAGCCAATGATTTCACTGGGCTAAAAAAAAACCCAAACAAAAGGTTTACAAAAGCTCCACCTATGTGTGGCCCTGGCACATCCCAATACAGTGAAGACCCAAAAAAAAAAAAAAAAAAAAATTCATCAGCTTGACTTCTAAAACCAGTGGTGTGTCATTTCTAATAAGAATGAACTCTGTCTTCTGGTCAAAACGTGTTCGAGGTGAGTAGTGCCACTTCTCAGAAACTGTGTCATAGAGGGCCTCTGACACATAATACGCACACTTCTGAGGGAGGGAGGGAGGGGGAGAGAGAGAGAGAGAGAGAGAGAGAGAGAGAGTGTGTGTGTGTGAGTGAGTGAGTGAGTGAGTGAGTGAGTGAGTGAGAGATAGGGAGACAGACAGAGGGAGAGGGGGGAGACAGACAGAGTGAGAGAGAAAGTATGAGTATAATAGAGAGAGAGCGCGAGAGAGAGACTCTAAGAGCAGGTAGCCCTTCCCAAAACCACCACCCCCGCATCTTTTTCTATCCCGTCTCATTTACAAGCTTCGGAGCACAATGCGGTGTTGTTGAACAAGCGCTGTTACTGTTTGTGGCATCATGAGGGAGTTATAGAGACGCGATCGAGTTGCCTCAACGCAAACACAGAAAAAGCACTCAAGTGAGAACCTGCTGATAGTGCAGGCTGGAAAAAGTGTGTGCGCGCGTGCGTGTGCGTGTGTACACGGCATGGCATTATGGGGGGAGAGACGACTGCGGCTTTGGTTATAAATACATTCTGCTGTGCAGAGTGGAATTGGACCCAGCGCTGGCATGGTCTGTAGTTTACAGTCAGCACAGGAGCACGAGTCTCTCCAAACATCACACACACACACACATCTGACCAATACACCAGAAATTCCTCTGCATAAACTTACCAGGTTTAAGCTTCCTCTTTTCGAACACATCCACAATATTCACCTTCACAGACACGAAAGACTGTGGAATTCTTGATTTGCAATGCGGGCAACACTTCCGTGTGGCACTACGGTGACTTGCTCTACTTTAACAGCCTTAACTAGAGCTTTAACTAGAGCAGTAGGGCCGTACCGATAAGATGTATCATACCACTCGGTTAAATACGAGGCTCTTGATTCGATATGTCAACAGGCTGCATAACTAGCAGGCTATTAGTCAGAAAACAGTACTTGTATTATGTGAGGTGAAACATTTACACTTAATCCCACACTATCTACATTTTTCACTGCATTTCGAATCAGGAAAGAGGTTTAAGAATAACTCACTTTTCTTACAACCATACTAGTACACTAGTTGAATGCTTTAACTTTCTAAAACTAGAAAATAGAAAACTTATATATTCAGGCATTTTTTTTTTTTTTTTCGTATCGAGACACTACTGTCTCGTACTGTACTGTATTGTAAATTGTATCAAATTTAAACTTTGCATATCGCTAGGTTCCTAGTGAGCAGGATATTTCAATATCAATATAATATCAAATATCAATGAACTTCACCGGTTATATTTCCCAAAATGTATGTGTACATATGTGTACATATGTGTGTGTGTGTGTGTGTGTGTGTGTGTGTGTGTGTATATATATATATATATATATATATATATAAAGCCATTTAAGCTACAGCGAACCTGACCTGCATAAAGCATTTACTGAAAATGTATGAACGGAAAGCGATAAACACGTCACACAGCACCGTACAAACAACCCACCTCATTCAAAGCGCACATATGTCAATGTTAATAACCGTGGACTTTCAGTATCCCGCAAGAGTCAAGTCAATGACCACACCATCCTGCCTGAAAGTAAAAACCGCCTACTACTAAACCACTTCCCCCCCTCCCGAATCCAAACCTCTAGCTTTACAGTAAAGGTTACGACTATAACCAAATCACTATTGCCATTTCAGCGCATTTAGGAACAAAATCGCTTTACAGCACTTTCATTTTAGTATTTTAGAAAACAGGCCTTCACACTAGATTTAACTGTATACATCTTTAAATATAAAAGTTTTAAGAGTCTTAACTGCTGAACATGAACACAGTTAAACCTTAGGCACATCACAGTAAAAGTGAAAAAGAAAGTAAAAACTGAAGAGGAACCTCACGATTTAATGCACAAGAGTCAATATTAACACTTTAGCCAATTACCTAACCTTAGCAAAGATCATCAGTAATGCAGCCAATTATGGTGAATTAATCAATTGAGCTTCTCTTAACTTTTTTTTTTTGGGGGGGGGGGGGGGGGGTGTTCAGCACCGAATACATTTGTGATGTCACACTCCCCAGTAGAGGTTAGTGGAACCAGCCAGTTCTTCTGGAGACTTTGACTTTTGCACTCGCTTCTTATTTTTGCAACAAAACCCAACAGCCTTCATTGTGTTTTTTGTCTGAAAAGTGTCTCTTACGTAATATGCTGCTTTCTTTAATGACATACAAACATTTTCCTGTAACATTTAATTTTGTGCTAGAAAACTAATGCTTGAGAATCTAAAATGTTTTCTGTACTGACTTGATAATGTAGAAGTCATAAAATAAAAAAAAATCTATAACAGTGTGTACTAAAAAAAAAACAAGGTGCCTAAAACCTTTGCACAGTACTGTGTATATATATATTTTTTATACCTAGCCTACGTCTAGGTCTAAATGTTGTCATTTAATTGCAGCAGTTGTACAAGATGTTTTACTATCAAAAAAGCTTTAGTTGTGCTGTCCGTTTTATCTCTGTACCAGCGTTATTGTGGAGCATTGTGAACTGTTTGCCCAGCAGTCGCGATACTCTACACACAGAAGCCCAACAGTGTCCTGACTAATCTTATAACAGACTTACGGTGATAAAATACTAATTCAAAAATACAAGTAATTTGTTTGTTTATACTGATTGAAATTGTTCGATAAGTCGATTTCCATTCTGCCAGCCGTGTAAATTATTGAACATGAACGAACCAATAAACTATAAATAAGCTAACAAAGTAAGTTAGCATGTATTAATTGACATTTAAGTGTTAAAGAAATACACCTGCATTGACTAAGGTTTACTCAAAGCACAACTAGAAATAAATGAACATAAAAGAGCAAAAACTTGTATTACGGCATGTTGCTGAATGCTGATAACTTCCTGAACTCTGGTGTAAATGCTGGAACTTATTACTCAGCGACACTTTCATGGTGATAACCACAGGGTTAAGTTTACTTATTGCTGGTATACACACCGATTGACGGTATATTAATGCTGAAGTTAAATTATGTCGGTTAAGGGAATCTTAATGTAAAGGCAAATTCGACTGATATTTAATAATATATAAGATTAAACATATTTCTAGATATTTTCTGCTCATTTCACGCTTTGCAACTGATTCTATTGGCATTAGTGCCCAATTTTGCTTCATTCACTCGTTTATTTCTAGAAAGAAGCTAAATTAATGTGCTAACAGATCATTTTAAGTTTCAATTAGTAAGTATGCCTAGAAATAAGCGTAACAGTTTTATATTTGTTGATATTTTGTGCAGTGTAATTAACTAAGGAAACCAAAAATTTTATTATGATGTGTGCTGCTTTAGCCAAACAGTTGTAACTTACATTCCTTCACACTACATTTTTCCCCTAAATCACACCAAACACCTGCATTTACAAAAAAATAAATAAATAAATACATTGCAGGTCAGGGAAAGTCCAGAAGCGGAGGGATCGGGGGGAAGCACACCAGCAGCATCAGGCTGAAGCAGAAATTGGTGCATTTAATGTACAGCCCAATCTGCAATATTTGCTGTGTGTCTACATTTTGTTATAGCAACACAATCTCTAACAGAGAACAGAGTCCATGTGTGCAGTGTGTGTTAGTTACTGGGTGTGGCCTTATTGTTGTTACTCCAAGTCTGACGCCATTTCAGTGAGTCCTGATTGTAGCTTTAACTACTCTGATGACAATTACATCATTACTATTATCATTATTATTATTAGTAGTAGGAGCTTCACCCATTTAGAAAACACTGTTTTCCCCTCTTTAAACAAATCTGATATAAACTCACATTCAGAAGTGCTTAAAATAACATCTTTGGGTAGATACAGTGCAAAAAAAAAAAAAAAAAAAAAAAAAAAAACTAAATTCCTCTCTTAGTCTATCTAGAGTATTAAATGGCCTTGTCCCACTAAAAGCCTTTGCACACTGTGTGCTTGAGAGAGTGATTGGATTATAACCATTGTTAATTTCTTACACATTTCACAGCTTTAATATCTCAAGTTCCCTGTGTTCCTATGCATGAGGGAGATGAGGTAGGTTTTAGAGCTCAAATTCAGCTCAGAGGAACACAGTAATATAAAGAAATGGATCATTATCACAACACTGAGTACCACAGCCTGCCTCTCTCTCTCTCTCTCTCTCTCTCTCTCACACACACACAAAAAAAAAGCACAGCCTGTAATTTTACAGAGAAAACGGAAAGCGTAAAAAAAAAAAAAAAAAAAAAAGACTGAGAAACTACTTCCATAAACTTTAAATGACTAACAAAAAACTTCACCACATCAACTACAGTGCCCTCCACTAATATTGGCACCCTTGGTAAACATGAACAAAGAAGGCTGGGAAAAAATTGTCTTTATTGTTTAACCTTTTGATTTAAAAAAAAAAAATCACAAAAACACTCTGCTATGTGTGTGTGTGTGTGTGTGCACGCGCAACAATTATTGGCGCCCTTTTAGTCAATACTTTGTGCTACCTCCCTTTGCCAAGATAGAGTCTTCTCCTATAATGCCTGATGAGGTTGGAGAATACATGGCAAGGGATCTGAGACCATTCCTCCATACAGAATCTCTCCAGATCCTTCAAATTTCAAGGTCCACGCTGGTGGACTCTCCTCTTCAGCTCACCCCACAGGTTTTCTATGGGTTTCAAATCAGGGGACAGGGATAGCCATGGCAGGACCTTGATTTTGTGGTCAGTAAACCATTTTTGTGTTGATTTTGATGTATGTTTTGGATCATTGACCTTCTGGAAGATCCAACCACGACCCATTTTAAGCTTTCTGGCAGAAGCAGTCAGGTTTCCATTTAATATCTGTTGATAGAGTTCATGATGCCATGTATCCTAACAAAATGTCCAGGTCCTCTGGTAGAAAAACAGCCCCAAAACATTAAAGAGCCACCACCATATTTAAATTTGGGCATGACGTACTTTTCCCTATGGCTACCTCTCGGTGTGCGCGCCAAAAATACCACTTTATTGCCAAAAAGCTCTATTTTACCATAAAACCCGATCCCATTTGAAGTTCGAGTAGCGTCTGGCAAACTGAAGATGCTTGAGTTTGTTTTTGGATGAGAGTAGAGGCTTTTTTCTTGAAAGCCTTCCAAACAACTTGCGGTGATGTAGGTGACTTCGGATTGTAGTTTTGGAGACTTTCTGACCCCAAGACGCAACTAACTTCTACAATTCTCCAGCTGTGATCCTTGGACATTTTTAGATTAGATTTAGAGAATATTAGTGGAGGACACTGTATAAGAATTACCTTGTTAAACAACAACAACAACTTCAAACAATACTGGTATCACTTTTAAAAAAAAGATTTTAATACAGTTTTTGTGTTATCATAGTTCACATCAATTGCTCTGCTGCTGTGTTAGAGTTGCAGTTTAGTGACTGATTTCTGCAGCTGCAGCATTGCCACAGTTGTCTCTATTGTTGAAAGGCTGGCATGAAGCCACACTGGAAGGATCAGACGACACGCAAAACTGCAGGTATATGACGTAAAGCATACACCACGTCACACTATGTCGAGCCTAAATCACTGCTGAATAATAACATTTAAAGCTGGCATCCAAGTGACACAGACACTTATTAACCAGCCGCCTAGAGCCGGAAAAGTTTCTTACATTATAGACAGAAAGCGGTCATTAACAATTATGAAGACAAACAATCAGATCTCTAGGAAATGTGTCCTAGTTTTTCCAGAAAGACTTTTTTTTTTTTTTTGGGTGCACATGCTATGGGGAAAGTAACATATATCTAATCAATCTAATTAGACAAAGCAATTGCAGAAACGGAGGTGAAGTGGAGAAACACTTGGCCCTAGGCACAGATTGCAGGCGGCAGTGATCCGGCTCAGCGAGTGGACCATTAGCTTACTGAGTTACCTGGTCATACTCCAGAGCTCCGGGGTAAAGCGGCCAGCCGAGAAACAGCTCAGCGATGACGCAGCCCAGTGACCACATGTCTATGGCCTCACAAAAGGGCAGACCCAGGATGATCTCCGGAGCCCTAGGAAGACAGAACACACACACACACACACACACACACACACACACACACACACACACAACGTTAATGGAGATGTTACTGTGACAACTGGCTGTTGACTGGACAGCTCAGGGCTGGGTGATTTGTTATGAATGCAATGCACAAGGCCAATAAACGAGGTCAGAGCGAACATAAAGGACACACACACACACACACGGGATACAAGCAGACGTGTACAAGCAGATATACAGCACAGACTTGCTAAGCTGGAAATCCACCCATGATACAAATACATCCAAAATCATCTGAACAAGTTTGTCACTTGAGCTCGGAGCCACAGAATTGTATTTAAAACCAGAGTCAGATACGTGAGCGCATCAAAATGATCCTGAACCTGATATCTTTTCCGCACGCGCGCACAGACACGTTCACAGCTGAGAGAGAACTTCTGACGTCACGGCAACACATCTGCTACCTTGACAACAGGGGGGTGGGGTGGGTTTTTTTTTTTTTTAAATGCCAGCTGCCTAGCGACAGACACGATGATGCAGTCGTTGGAGGACATGGCGGGGGTGATGAGTGCGTGGCAGTGTGCGACACCGAACGTCAGAGCTTCGTATGTGAGGACACACCGCACGCTGCGCCTTCAAGAGTTGCTTAAAGTCCTTGGAAATACACAGACGTTATACCAAACAGCAAATTCAGCATGGAGTAATAAACTAGAGAGGAGAGACGAGACGACACGGCTGACTCTTGCTCCATCACCGACCTAAACGCTTGTAAAAGCCTGGTCCAAATCAGGAAGTGTGATGACAGCAGGACTTAGTAAATATGAGCAGAGACTGATCAGATATACGGACGGTGTAGATTTGCAAGGCAGCTATAAGGGATTAACCCTTTCTAAATCTGCGCTCAGCTCAGAATAGTCAAACCGACACCAGCCACCATAAGTGCTAAAGGCGAACGCTAAATCCAACAACATATAGCACGAGGACAAAATACCTAGCGATGGAGTCGATCAGTCATGACGTTTATTTCTTTAATTTTTGCATGGGCACAACAATGCTAATGTCATTAACAGGTAACGAACACCAGCAGCTACCAGTTTAGCACTCGATCGCACACTAGCCTCAAACCAGGTCGGGTTATTCAGTGTCTCGAACGGTGTGTTCTCAGACACCGTGTAAACACACCAATCTCGGAAAAGATCTCTGGGAAGTAGCCGCCGTCTTGAAGCTGGACTTCCTCTGGACACAATTACAACCAAAGGACTAATTCAGATAATTTGATTCCATTTTAACACTTTTCTTCTTTTTTTTTTTTTCTTCTTGTTTTCTTACTTTGTCATTTTATTCTAATGGTATTACTGATCAAATATCTTTTGATGCTAGCGTGAGATGATTTACTCGCGGGGTCTGCGTTACAAGCAGAGATGGCATGACAGCACTTGTTCTTTTCTGATACCGAAACAGAAACCGAGAGTATCGGTTGACATTGATCTGATATTGTTTACTTTAAAACCTACTACGCTTTAAAATGTTTTTCTTTTTTTTTTTCTTTTTTGAACTGAACCACTTCATAGCTAAAGTATTTCACACAAAAAACACTCATATTGTACATATAATAAATATAACGTTTGAATTTTCCAAATCCAATTGCAATTCGTTACAAGATCTGATCTTTTCTCCGATATCCGACCCAGCAAATTTCGCTTGTTTCAGTCTGATACCGATACTGGCTATCAGACCAGTGCCATCTCTAATTAAAAGTGGGCAATATGACAAAAAATATATTATACTTCTGAAGACATTTCTACAATATACAATATGAATGTTTGCAAACAGACTGCTAGAAAAAAAAAAAAAATAAATAAAAAAATAATGATGCTTTTATTTACTGGCTACAAACATGTTTAGCTACTTTCAGTCAGAGTTTGTAACTGTGACAGTTTCACACAACGTGGCTATTATATTATTTCCCAGCCCTAGTTTGTATGATGCTAAACTGGAAGCCCTAAATGTTCCTTCATTTGTTAGCAAAGTGATCCTCATAGCTCCAGCGCAAACCTAATGAAGCAAACTTTCATCGCCATGCATGTCTTGGGAATTGTAGGCCCAAGACGAAAATAGACGGCGATGGGGAGAAAGTAGCAACACTTCCTATATTTACCTCTATTTCACAGTTATTCTAAAACTGTGTTCAAAGTCATTTATGTTGATACCAAAAATAAAAAGTGCAAAATGAAATCATTAGAGATTAGCAGTTTACCCAGTGCATGCAGGCTGGCACAGGCCTTACCCAAAGTCACAGAGTTTTTTTTTTTTTAAATACATTACTCATAAAAGTATGAACACCTGATCATCACACCCATATGTGAGCCTTCACCAGACAAAGTTTCCACAATGTTGAAAGCACAGAATTATGCATGAGATGTCTTGGTCTGATATGAATTTCCCTGAAAACTAAGAGGCCCAAAGCTGTTCCAGCATGACGATGCCCCTGTGCACAAAGTGAGCTTCATGGACACATAGTTTGCCAAGGTTGGAGTGGAAGATCTCAAGCTGTCCTGCACAGAGCCCTGACCTCAACCCCAGTGAACACCTTTGGGACGAGCTGGAACGCCGACTGAACCCCAGACCACCTCAGTCTCTGCCTGACATCCTCGCGATGCTCTCGTCTCTGAATAAGCACAAACCCCCACAGCCACGCTCCAAACTCTGGTGGGAAGCCTTCCCAGGAGTGTGGAGGATATTACAACAGCAAAGTTGGGACTAACTCAACATATTAACACCCATGGCTGTGATGCTCAGATGTCCACATACTAGAGCAGCTCCTCTAGCAAAGTCTTTTCTATAAGAACTTCAATCGAGTGACTTGGAAAAACAGCTTAGAAGCACACAGAACTTGGTGGGATGTTAATCACGGTTAGTCACAAAATATTTACCTCACTGCTGACTTTTTCAAAACACCAATTAAAAAGCATTTCCGTCTATTACAGTTTACCCGTTCTACAAGTTCCTCATTCCAGTGGTTCTCAACGCTTTCGGATCCGGAGAGGACTTCCTAAAAATTTCCCTCTGGACTCGCCATAAATCATACTACACCTACCTCTGTTTCAGCACCGAATCCCTTCGGCTGCTACTGTTGTTAACTCTCTGCATTGCTACTGCACCTCTGCTGCTCCTCCTGGTGCATTTCTAACCCCATCAAACGTCTACAGCTACACGAATAACAGCATTACTGACCAGAACGAAACCAAATAACTTGGGCTAAGCAGCTCTGTAAACTGCCAAGCCAGTTAGATTTTTTTTCCCCCCTTTCTAAGAAAGAACAATTCGGCAGATTGATCTTTTTCATCCCCTTTTGGTTTTCACATTCATTTCCGAATAAAATATTCCGTTAATTTTCATTCCCGGCTTGTGAAAACTTCTAACCCGAACACTAATCCAGACACCGTTAAAACTGAGGACACACAAGTGAAGAAAGTAAGACAGGGAGGAAGAGTCAGAAGGACTTCACGCCCTATGGCGGTGTGTTATTGTGACATATCGATAACTACGCTGGCATGCAGGTTTGGATGGAATCCAAAGCACTGGGGTGTGTAGAGGAATTCGGCTTGGTCGAGGTGCCATAAAGGTACCGTAAAGGTGCCATAAAGGAGTGATCACCACGTGCAAAAAAGTTACGCAGAAAAGGGAAGTGAGACAGAGGTGTAACCTTTCAGCCACCGTTAGATTAAATCGTGCCTCATTTGAATGCTGTGGGGTTTTTTTTTTTTTTTCATTCTTTCTGAAGAAGAGAGATCATCTTCACAGTAAAGATCATAATCAAGTCCAGTGTGTGGTTCTGCAGAAATTCATGACACAATTATTTCCCAGATATTAATTCAGTATGAAAAGAGAAGTGTGGAGGAGAAAAGCTGGGGATTTTCTCAAAGAAATTACAAGAACTCAGTGAAATTATAAAAACCACTTGCTAGGAGTAATGTGTCTCTTGATTATGAATCGATAAAATGTTGCTCACGTGGTCTCAAGTATGTGAAATCATCACAAAGGTGGTTTTTCTGGTCCCTTTATCAAGCTTTATCAAGACTACACTGATACACATCAAGGCCACATCTGGATACTCAACTCTCAGCTGGAATCTATGGAATGCTGCACCATACTTTCATCATGCTACCATAAAGGGGGGTGACTCATTGCTTAGCACGTTTGCCTCGCACATCCGGGTTGGGGGCTCGAATCCCGCCTCCGCCCTGCGTGCACGGAGTTTGCGTGTTCTCCCCGGGCTTTGGGGGTTTCCTACGGGTACTCCGGTTTCCTCCCCCAGTCAAAAGACATCCGTTGTACTACTGCCTGGCATTTCCAAATTGTCTGTAGTGTGTACACGTGTGTGGGATTGTGCCCTGGGATGGGTTGGCACCCAGTCCAGGGTGTCCCCCGCCTTGTGGCCCGAATGCTCGGAGATGGGCTCCAGGCTCCCCCGCGACCAAGTGTTGGATAAGCGGTATAGAAAATGGATTATTAACAGATAAGAGAGAGCGATGCAGCGGCACTTTAGTCTTTTAGTCTGTCCAGCTCTCTCACCTCATCATCACAGATCAGCGTCGACGTTCATGCTAATACCGCTGTCTTGTTACAAAATTAGCGCTGGAATCACATCACATTTATTTCCGTATAAACATATTTAATGTGTTTCAGGGTGGAGTTTTCCTTTGTGCAGTAGAATAAAGTGAGCATGACAACAGTATAGTATAATAGAGTTCAGGGACAAATTCAGGGCAACAGCAGGTTTGTCTAACTAAACTAAGCTGCTTGTGTCATAGGTCAGGGCCTCCAGATTCTTTGAACAGGAAGTAACCTCCAAGAAAAGCTGCCAATACTGAGAAAAGCTCTGACACCTTGTTTTTCAACAAAGCCCTGAAGGCTACGGTTGTGTTCATGTTCAGGAGATCAGATGAGTTATGTGTCCTGGGATTTACACTTCTCCAGAGAATGTACAGAACTAGAGGACAGTGCTGTGGCTCTGGCAAGTGCCCACAAATACACACACAGGAATTTTCTGCAAGAGCTTATAATCCACACGTGCCTGCTAGAGTGCATATCTATGTGTGGCGTGTATATCTGGGTGTGGATGGGCATTAACACAGACACGCAGAGAGAGAGAGAGAGAGAGAGAGAGAAGAGAGAGAGAGAGAGAGAGAGAGAGAGAGAGAGAGAGAGAGAGAGAGAGAGAGAGAGAGAGAGACAAAAAGGAAAGAGTAAGAAAAAGTACGACAGCAAGGAAGAGAGACACAGAAAGAGAGTGAGAAACAGAAACACAAAAAGGCAGAAATGTAGTGAAAGACAGGAACAGAGACAGAGGGACAGAGAAGAACAGAGAAAAAGAGAGATAGAGAGAAAGTAAGAAACAGAGACCGAGAGAGAGACACAGAAAGACAGAGAAGAGAGTGTGACAAAAGAGAGAGAGAGAGAGACAAAGAGAAAGACACACAGAAAGACAGAAACAGTAAGAGACACAGAACGATAAAGAGAAAGACACAGAAAGACACACAAAGAAAGACAGACAAGAGAATGAGACACAGAAAGACACAAGGAATGAAAAGAGAGAAAGACTCAAAAGGTAGAGAGACAGAAGTGAGAGAAAGACACACAGAAAGACAGAAGAGAGAGAGAGAGAGAGCGAGTGAGCAAGCGAGAGAGAATGAGAGCCAGTCACAGAGTTCTCTGTAAACAAATCCCACCCAAACACAGCTTATCTAATCTATTAGAGCAGAGAGCAGATATTCCGACGTCCCTTCCTCAAACAGACGTCTATCAGCGTCACAGCCTCGCTGCACACCTAAACTGAAGCAACAGTTCAAAGTTCTGCGGTGGAGACACGAGTCTGCAACGCTTTCACAGAGCAGAGCCACAGTGTGAAATGAAACCTGGCCAGAGCAAAGGTCAGCTGCTGGGTCACGTTAAATAACACCGGCTGCTCGGTTTTCCTGCACTGTGACGAGAAACTCGCCTCTTTGTGGTACGTTTTAGGATCGCGGTTCGGTGGACGGCGACAGGCTTGGCAGCTTCGGTGAATAAAAAGCTGCAGAAACCTGCTGCGTGTTCTAGACCTGAGCCAGGGCCTCGCTTCTTTGTTCTTGTCGCTCTTACAGCTGGCATTCGTTTGTGGTAATAAGGAGCGTTTGGGAGATTTGGGAGCGTCAGACGGGCGTGCTCGAGTGGAACATACCGATAACAGGAACTCAAAGCAGAGGGACTCAAAGCAACCTAGCAGGTATACGATCCTAAAAAAACAAAAAAACAAAAACAAAAACAAAAAAAACCCCACACAATTTCCTCTGCAAGTCACAACGTATTCATTACAAAACTGCGTTCAAGTGCAAAAGCCAGACTCGCAGCTCTGTTCTGGCAAAACACACACAGAGAGGACTTTTTCCAGAGCAGAGCACGAGGTTTCTGCAGCACTGTCCGCTCATTTCATGTACTAGCTAAGCATTGGGGGGGGGGGTGGGGGGGGGGGGGGGGGGGGGGGGGGGGGAAATCGCATACACATGATGACGGCTCTTTCAATACAGGGGGTCTACTGAGGGTGCAAACGCTTCCATTAAACCAGTCGAGCTCTGCACAAACAAACCGGGTGAATTCGGAATTACAAAACTGAGGCGGAAGGGTTAGGGTTAGCACTGTTTCACCATTGCATCATTCACACATTTGGAAATTAAGAAATCTCGCAATCAAGCATCTGCAAGACTTCACAACGCGCCTCACAAACAGACTCCTCTTTACTGAATTGTTCAGCTAAATCATACAAAACATGCCCCTACCCGAACAGGAACACATTACATTTACATGGGGCGCTGGGGTAACCTCCTATTTTACAGTTGCGCCTATTCTGTGTTTTTACTTCTATAAGGTTCAGCCATGTCAGGGTTTGTCCCCCCCCCCCCCCTTTTTCATATTAAGATACAATACATTTTCATATTAAGATACAATACAAATGGGTTAATTGTGAACAGTAGTTCCAACTTCATGAACACAATAACCTGAATAACGTCTAACGCACAAATCCGATGCGTTTAACAGCCTTCGTCAAAATTCTGAATGTGCTGAGAACTAAAGAGATTCCGTTTATACATAACTCAACAATGCTGAATGATTTAGACACGCAGTGCGCATGATGATAAACTGGTGCTTTCCCTTTCTTGGGAGCAACATCAGCTCTGTGAGTCCGAAACAAAAGACGCAAAGTGGCATTCAGGGTAAAGGGTACATTTTTATTTATTTATTTATTTTTTTTAAATGGCCGAACTGTTGCATCGAGGCCTTTAGGACACAAGTGCTGACTAAACGCTCCCTTTTACTTCCAAGTCTGAAAGCTAGACAGTCTCAGAGCGGGACCATGAGACAAGGAGGCAGTTTTTAAAAAATAAATCTTGTATACTTTCTTTAAAATAAAACATTTGTTGAGCAAAGCTCTGTACAAATTTCTATCAGTGATTACTGCTCTAGACAATAACATTCCCCAAGACTATGGAATAAAATGGTTGATTTGAAAAGGGACAAAAGAAGCATGCTTAACAGTCTAATAGTAGACTGTTACCGAGTCTCGGTCTAGCTTCCCGACCACAGATCAGTCACGAAGATGAGGAAAGACTTCCCAAAAACATTTTGTCGGGGGGGGGGGGGGGGAAGGAAAGAAATCTTAGAAGGGGTGATTTAAGGACACGCTCCACTGTGAGTAGACTAGGAGTGCAAAAACGTGACATGTTCGACATTCCCTCTTCACTTTCCACCTTCAAGGTTTAAAAACCGTTCTCTTTTCTCAACACTCTCCTTCTCTCTCCAGCTGATGTGTGTTTTCTTTCCTTACCCCCCCCTTCTCTCCTTGGACTGTGTATCCTGTAGGTTTTTTTTTTTTGGTTGTGCAGCAAATGTATGAGGAGCATGAAGCGCTACAGATACCGAACTTATTATTACCATGTGATCAGACGGGTACGTCAAGCACTGAGGAATGCCTCTTAGAAGTAAGATAGAGGGAGACAGACTCCCAAAAGAGTAACTCTTATCAGGAGAAGTGACTCCGATAAAACCACGTAACATATCCAGGCTAACGGCTTCAGGCGGTGCCGTTGAGATAAACTCTAGCGTGCGCGCTCTCTCCAAAACAAAGGAGATAGTAAACGCATCTGCTCGGCACGCACACCCACGACGCGCGAGGTGTCCGAGGAAAAACTGCAACCTGCTGTGATGAAATGTTCTGCAGTTTTAGTTTACAGTTCTGACAAACTTTAATATTCTGTCCATAATGAAACGGTTTAAAAAGAAGTTTCTTACAAGCAAATTTTTGAACCTCGTAGTATTTTAATGTTCCCGTTAAGCCAACATTAGCGACTAGTCTGTTTATTGACCAACTTCAGAGCAAGAACATGTTTTGCATGAAAAGAAAGATGTATAAACCCTCGTCGGTAAAACTCAAGTCAGATTTAACATCTTTAAATGTTTCATTAAACAATTAGCAAGTTTAATGTTGTGTTTTTAATTGAATGAAATATTCAGCTTTGAATTAAGAGTTAAAATGGTGTGCTACATAGTTATTGTTATATAGATTTTTATAATGCTCACCCATGGCCCACAAAGCGTCTGCTATCTTTCTGTACACTTTTCTGGCCACAAGCTTTCGAATCGTGAACGTTGCCATTTGATTGGCTGTCTGTATTTCTGTGTATACGTCCAATTTCTAGAAAAACTTCTGAAAAAGCTTTTCGCACCAAGATTGAAGATCTTTTCAGAATGAAAAGAAATAAGGTCACACATTGCGGTCTTTAACTGCAGGTAGTCGTAAGTAAACAGGAAATACTAGCGCTTTTCTACGGGAAAAATTAGGTAAAATTAGGCAGTTCTCAGACGCATTTACTGGCAAAACTATTCAGACTCTGAGCTATAAATACGGCTTCCAAGAATAGTTGATACATAACCAGCTTGATGTAGTCCTTAAATTAAGCGTAATGCATCCTGGGTCAGGAACTCTTCACGAGAGAGAGAGAGAGAGATGCAGGAAATTGCTGCGCATGAAATATTTGTGTAGTTGTTGCAGTAATATAACAGCAACCCGCATTTATTCCTTCATAAAAGTAGCAGGCGGCATTGATCAAGAATCCAGCTGTTTACTGCGTTTGTGTTTTTGAACAAAGTGCTCCCTTAAAATTTCCCAAAAGTGCTTGTGTTTAAGAGAAAGCACAAGCCCGTTAGTCATGTGAAAGCCATCATCGTGGCGCACATTCAAACCAAACCCTTACATCAGTGCATCAGTACAAACAGGGCACCAAATAGGCCTTTAGCACCACAGGAGACAAACCTAAACATCCTGCGTGAGAGAAATCCTGTAACACTATCTTAGCCCTAATTCAGATGCTACGCTAAGCCGTCATGGAAAGATTAAGCGCTTCAGGCTTCGGTTTCAAACAGCTATAAGGAGAATACGAGAAGCTGCACAGGATATACCAGCGACAAAAGCTGAACTCAAGAGAAAATGGACAAAATGGTGGTGAAAAATGAGTCTCGAGTCTTGTTGGCGAGTGAACAGAAGGAGATTTACGGATGTCAAAAATGTTTCACTGGCAATATTCCAACGCATGTCTGTGTGCATACAGTCAAGTCCCACAAGCGGCTCAAATTCTCCTTCTTAAAACAAACTTTATTTCATCTGCATTACTGACGATCTGTAACAAGATTACTGTATGATTTCTATGAGCCGATACGGACTCATATGACTCTAGGACTGCTATTAGTGCTGTTATGGCTACAGTGTGCTCGTCACAAGACGGCTTTTTGTTCTCGTATTAGCACAGAAGTAGTTTGGGCGAGCGAGCTAGTCATCAATGAAGGAGCTACACGTTAATACCACAAGATGTTTAATCAGGTAGATGGCTTCGGTATAGATTAGGGCTAAGGGTGCCTGAGTTCAATCTCCTCTGAAAGCTATAGCACCATGTTGACCAATTCCAGGGTTTTGGAAAAAAAAAAATAAATAAAATAAAATAATTACCTACTCCTTTATTGTAACTAGTGAGTCACATCCTTGCTACAGCACATACATCATGTTTGCCAAAAGTATATGGAATTATACATGTGCTTGTTGTACATACATTTCCAGATTTATACTCCCTTTCCTGTTATAATAACCTCCACTCTTCTGGGAAGGCTTTCCACTAGATTTTGGAGCGTGGCTGTGAGGATGTGTGTTCATTCAGCTATAAGAGCATTAGTGAGTTCAGACACTGATGTTGGGTGAGGAGGTCTGGGGTGCAGTCGACGTTCCAGTTCATCCCGAAGGTGTTCAGTGGGGTTGAGGTCAGAGATCTTCCACTCCAAACATGACACACCATGTCTTCATGGAGCTCGTTTTATGCACGGGGCAATAGTTTGGGGAAGAACCACATATGGGTGTGATGGTCTGGTGTCGAAAAACTTTTGGCCATATGGTGTATGAGGGCTTGAAGTTGAGTTTGAGGCATCAAATCCAAATGGTGCACGGTGGAATTGCCCGAAGGTAAATCGGCACCGCAGTCTCCATGGGGGAAACATTGGCGGTTTTGCTGCCGATCATCTGCAGGTGGCCTGATGGTAGAAATGACTTGAAATGTTTTCTTTCTCTGTCTCTCCCTCCATCATGCCTTATATGCTTTTCATAAGCTTAGGAATTCAGCCAGGTCAAGGTGCCCAATGTGGAGATGACCACATGGCATCCAGAGGTTTCACATTATAACTGGGGGGGAAAAAAAAAGTTATCCAACTTCTAGTGCTGAACTTGAATGAGTTTGTTCCTTTGTAATAAACTTCATAAAAAGCAAACACTCAAGGAAAAAAAATAATAAATAAATAAAAAAATCAGAGATTTTCCATTGTCCCAGGAACAAACAGTACTCTATTACAATCCCTTAATTTGACGTCGCATGTTTGCAGGGAGACCACATCGCACACCATGTGCTTTTTTTTTTTATTTTTATTATTTTTTACCAGGAATGAATTCCATAATGAGGTCTGGAAGCATTATCATCTTGAAAGAAACCCACACAAGGAAAGGAATCTGTGCTGACGCTCTTCAGCACAAAGATGTCAGAAATTCCACAGAGAGACCTGAAGTGTGACACTAAAATCCAGCACATGTAACATGTGAGCACATTTACTCTTATAATTAATACAGGCATATTCAGATATTATATTTTTGTATTTGTGACAACGTGACCTTTACAATACTTGCGTGATGCATGTATGTATTTTTTAAAAAAATTAAAAATTTAGTACCGAAATATTCCCGAGTTGGTGCAGAGTAACTATTCCGTGGCATGTTTATCAACCTCTTGTGGAACTGCTGAACAGAATTATGGGATTGTGTCCACTGAAAATGATGCAGATTTGGCCAAAACAAGGCAGCGTTACACTGGTGTAATGATCTGTTGAAGTGTTCATGGGCAATACTGTGCACTTGTATTAGTGTTAACGTGCACGCAAGAGTTTGAGTAAAAACAGCAGCGAGGACTACATGATCACGAGTCACATGGACGTGTTGGTAGTCGTTAGGTGACAGTAATCAGTAATCACCGTAATACAGTAAATAGTAATCAGATTAAACATATTATATAACGGCTTGTATAACTGATGATTAACACATGCCGAGTCATAAGGCTAAAACACAGGCAGCAGAACAAACACGAAATGAAAATCTAAAGAAAATCGCTGAAGCTGAGCTGCATTCGAAAGTTCCTGATAGTGTATCTGATAAATTTCCTGCTTTACAAAAAGATCCATATCTTTTTCACAAGGCAAAAAAACAAAAAAACAACCACTGTCTTTTTTTTTTTTCCCTCACTGATATTTAGTTTGATTTGCACCAAACAGCCATGTAAAAATCCACCATTTTTGTGCAGGAATAAACTGCACATTTAACCAGTACGTACGGGATTTCGGGGAGTCTTTTCTTGCGATTGTTGCGGCCAAAAATGCTCAATTTTACGGCGGCTTTTTTCAAAATTTGAGATGCAATTTGCTGAATTTTTTGTGCTTTTTTTTGTTTTTTGCAGAAAAACTACTTGAATTGGCGAAATTGCAATTGCACAAAATGGTTTTGCGCGGTCTTTCGTGGCGATGTCTGTTGGTAAACGAGTCCTTTTAGCTGTACTCGTGTTGGACACACGTGAATCGAAGAGGGTTTTGGCTGAATGCGCGTTGTGATGACGTCACATGACGCGTCTTGGCCCAAATGTGCGGCAATTCTGAAAAATTGCACGCTTCTCCAAATAATGCGGAGTTTACTTGATTTCGTGTTAATTTTTGCGAAAATCTCGAAATCCTGGAGGGACTGATGAACCCCCTCCAACACAGTTATGCTAAACACAAAATGTCTTCTGATTCACTATATGCGCTCACTACATAGGGATTTAGCCTACGCAGTGCACAGTGCACTATTATAAGTGTATACTGGAAAACAACTACTTTAATATCAATTTTAGGACACATAATTTGATGTGGCATGCATATATACACACAGGAGTTGCATTAACCAAAAGAATTTCCTGTCTTTTACAAACATTTAAAAGCATCGACAGAAAATTCTGAAGGCCATCCGTCATTTTGACGTACACTCTAATAATCTACTCATTTAGCACCAGTAGCACAACTGGGCATGCATGCATGCATACATGCATACATACATACATACATACATACACACACACACTTGTTCAACTGGCAAATGGGGACCCAAAAAAAGAAAAAAAAAGAAAAGAGGGTTAAAATAGACTATGACAAAAAATGTTTACAACCTCTGGCCGTGTATACATCAACTTCACAAGAGGCATTCAACCAAAAATGGTTTAAGACTTTTGCATTTTCTTGCATCAGACTTACATCAGAAGGAACAAACCAGATTTACCTTTAATTATGTAAATGTTGTGCAAATCTGAATATTGCTGGAACAGTAGATGTTGTGCAAAACATTGCTGTCATAATGTCAGGTCTATGTACACAAACCGGTTATCTCCTGGAAGCACTTGGCATTCACACAATGTGTGATCTGTGACATTTGGTTGCGTTTACTAGGCAGATTTCTGAAACCTCGCACAGGAACGCTCTTGTTTTACGGCCAGGTCGTTTTTTCTAGTCGCCATGCCAACATTTGTCAGCTTTGGCCTGTAGTGAGATTTTAAAACAGACTTTGCGAGATACGTTCTGGCAAAAATGTTTTATAACAGCATGCAAAGACTTTGAACTCTTCAATATCAGGAATCAACGGCTGCTGTGCAGAGAGACCGGGTGGGGGAGACCGGGTGGGGGACACCGGGTGGGGGAAGTTGACAGAGGCTTTTGCTGAACAACACTATCACAGCGTCATTACGGTAAAGAGAGAACAGCAGTAAGGGTCGGTGATTTTGGCTTAACAGCTCAATGCGGAAGACATGCCGAACCTTGCCAGGGTGAGAAAATCCCTGCAAGCATGAACGATTCTGTGGCAAGCTACAAGAAATCAAACATCTGCACTGTTAAAACCTCAAACTGTCCCAGGAGGAAGTTATGACCTAAAGCAGCAACAAAGCATATAGCGTTATGACTCAGTAGGACATTGAGATCAAACTGTGATTACCCAAACTTATTAAAGTTTATGATATGATCATTATAATGTGTTAAACATAAGCTGTATTGCTCTGAATGAGGTCTTCATACAGTTCAGTGCATGTGGTTACGTGCAGCTCGTCCACTTTCTAACCAACCAAAGAGATGAGATTCCCGTCAGCTAGTTTTCTGTTGACTCACAAGACCAAAGTTTGCAAAATTCACAGGATACCTAGAAGCAAATGTGCATCTTTCTCGTCCCACGTCCTTTCCCCTTCAGTGAATTGGCTTTTACAGTGGAGAAATTTTAATCACATTCGGTCTATATTAGCTGAAAATTTAGTTTTTCCTTCTTCTTCTTCTTTTTTTTTTTTTTTTTTTTTTTTTTTTTTTTTTAAAAATACCATAAATCCTACAGCTAAACCATATATGGTTTGCTTATGGTTTATCCTCTGCAACCAGACAAAGAATGCACATTCAAAACGAAGCAAAACCGGCTAAAAATGAAATGAAAAAGAACAAAAAGTTCTACCATGACCCTCTTTGATTTCTTGGAAAGAAAGAAAAAAAAAAAAAAAAAAAAAAAGCAGTGTGACGCCTGAAAAAGGAAACATCAAGACATCAAGAGCAAATACTTCAGCTGAGAGGATACAAAATCTGCATAGGGAATATAAATGAATTTAGAGAGAGTTATAAACACAAAAGTAATTAGAGAATCATTTTTTTTTTTTACTATCGATTTCTTAACACACACCATTTGTTAGTGTTAACAATAAAGGAGCTACTGCAAAACCTCACACACCATCTTGGTACAGATTAAATTTGTTCCAGGGGTGTGCAAACTTTTGCACTTATCCGTATCGATCATATCGGACTGTACGCTTCATTTCACTGTCAAAATGAGGTACTGAAACGCAAGAGAGAGAGTCCAATCAGTGTAGTGCTGATTTACATACAGCAGTAAATATAATAATTATAATATCTACTCGGTGCATGTTAAACATCCCGATGCATTATGGGTACACGTTTATCCGAGAACCGTGTATTCCCCAGGCCCGTGAGGCTCTGAACACGCACACTAACGGTTACGTGATGCAAATCCGCAGCAGTACACTCGATCCATTCAGGCCAGACAGACCCGAGCTTGGTCACTCACTGCTCCAGCAAACGTGAGCGACATGTCACGCGACGATCTCGTGAATATCAGCTCTCTTACGCTTTCAGTCCTGTTCGAACAAACGGGTATAATTAGAACGTTTCGTAACCTGGTGGAGCCGGAGATCAAACTGGACTCGTTTTGAAATTTGATGAGTTCATGAAGACTCGGACGTGAACAGAGAGGAACACAGTGTTAAACGGAAACAGCGGTGTATCACGAGAACACCGGCAAGTATGTAAGCTTCCCATCACAGTTCCTTCTCACCGCAGAGCTTCATACCGAGTGCAAAGCACAATCTGCTGGCATGAAAACAGGTGAAGTCACACCTGAGATACGCAGCAACTTCACCTAGTTTAACAAATGCTGTAGATAATTAAGCAGGCTGCTGCCTTATGAGCTTTCTTGAAGATCGGGAACAACATTATTTTATTTTTATTTTTTTGTAACCCACACTTTCACACCAACTGTCAATCATTCGAGAGTCTGATTGGATCATCAATCAGACGACAACGACATTAAACGTACTCTGATGTTAAAAATCAGAGTTTCTATGCAGAAGCCATGAAAGTTGACAAATTAGTTTTGATAACTGTTATTATCGGCCATGTGTTGATGGTGTAATCGTCCGCGCAATCACGTACACAATCCGGTCCTGCACATAGCCAGTCCATCCGGGATTCACAGAAATTAAAGTGAAATCGAGCAAACTCCACAATATTCGGAGGAGCTTTCAATTTTTTATTTTTTTTTTTAAATTACCGCAGATTTTCCGTAGATTTCGGCCAAGGCGCTTCACGTGACGTCATCGCAACGTGGATCCAGCCAAAGCCCTCTTCGATTCGCGTGCGTCGAACATGAGCACAGCTAAAAGGTCTCGTCTACCGACAAACATCACTGAAACTAGCACAAAACTATTTCGTGCGATCGCAATTTCGCCAATTCAAGTAGTTTTCCAAACCAAAAATCACAAAACTTTTGAAACTTTTGAATTAAAAAACTATTTTTTTTGGCATTTTAAAGTGAAAGTGACACGTGAAGGCCAGTGTATGGTAACCCATACTTGGAATTTGTCCTCTGCATTTAACCCATCCAAGTTAGTGCACACACATTAGTAGTTGTGAGTAGTACACACCCGGAGCAGTGGGCAGCCATTTTTGCTGCGGTGCCCGGGGAGTAGTTGAGGGTTAATGGCCTTGCTCAAGTGCCCAACAGTGGCAGCTTGGTGGTGCTGGGATTTGAACTCATGACCTTCCGATCAGTCGCCCAACTTCTTAACCACTGAGCTACCACCACCCAACATTTTTGGCTGCCACAATCATAAAAATTAAATTAAAAAAAAAAAACCTGTACAGACTGTATAGCAATCCGCTACAACTACTCGTGTCAAGGCCCTTGTTATCCTGATGTTCTTTTGATACGCTGAAAGCTTGATAAGAGTCAAGTTCCTTGTATGTCCGATACAACGTGATTCGGATTTGTCTCATCTGTTGCCCTTACACTTGGAGAACACAGCTTTCTTTCAGCAGTCAAAGCTCACAAGCAAACGTTCAGTTACACTGACAGCGCTTGACGCGTCCCATTATCGCAGCCGTGAGTTCAGCTTCGGTGAACTTTAACACGTGAATTTGAAGCTTTGTCTGTTTTGTGTGCTTTGTGAGCGGCAAAGCAGAAGTAGAGCTAACTGTACTCTTCTCAGCCGTTTCCTCGTTCTCGTGACAACTCTGTCTCACCACATTTAACACACCCTGCCTCTGCGAACATGCAAACCACACAATGCACAAAGACGGCTACATTTTCAGTAAATGTCCTCGTTAACATGTAGGTACATAAAGGTGCTGTGTGTGATATTTATGTATGTGGTTTTTTTTTTTTTTTTTTTTTTTTTTTTTTTTAGATACACAGGGCTTATTTCATTTAATATCCCATCTGTACAGACGTGATATTGAGCGTGCTATACAAGTAGGCTAAGTAAGAATATACCCCAGCGCCGTCAAATTCTCCAATCTGATTGGTCAGAAGGTGATTCATGTTCTATAAACAGCAGCTCTGACGATAGTTCTAGCTGTAAGGCAAATCGCTGGTTTATATTAATGCACTCTAATTTCTAACGCGTTAGAATTTCTGTACGAACATCTTACCCGGGGACTTTTATAGCGGACGCTCTGCGTAAACCGATTAGAAACGTTGTTGATGTGGAGCTTTCTATGAGGTGGAGTTTATTTCGCATTCATGGAAGGAGTCTCTGGTGTCAGTGCTTAGTAAAGCTCTAACTACGTTTTCTACTACAAGACAAAGGACGTTGCACTTTCTGGTCTCTGTCTTTTGTCTTAAAAAAAAAAAAAAAAAAAACAACAACACGAGAGCAGCAACTGTTTATAACTGCTCTAACAACTATAAACAGTTAATTCTGGCAAACTGCTGTGGTGTAAGAGAAAAACACTTCAGGGTAGTAACAGTGACTCTGCTTTGAGTCAGACCATCAGTCATTTTTTCCTGTAACAGAATGTCCTCAAGTCTTTTACTCCTCATATATTCTTCAGCAGATTGGTGCCTTTATAATTATACTCATCAACCTTGAAAGCTTTTAGAGCTCGGTCTAAAAAAAACACCATCTCAGTACCTTCGTGGGAAGAAGCTTGTTAGCCGTGAGCCGAGATTCGACAAGGTTTACACACTTGACATCTGATCTGCAGTTCTTATGTAAAACCAAAATAAAATTAAGCTACATAATTATGCATGTATGCAAGGAAGTACTATGCCAAGAAAGAAAATGTCTGTGTTTAGGTTTCTTTATTATTATTATTATTATTATTAGAAAGGGATTTAGAAACATCTTAAACAAGTGATACTGAAGTAGTCACCTTAGTTTACATGGAAACTTACACATGCTAACCTGAGAAACACGATGAATAATGCATGCTGCTTATCTTGGTAAAAGCATACTAAAGGACCAGAGCTACAAGCATCACTAAATGAGGACGACTTTTTTTTTTTTTTTTTTCTTCCTTTCTTCGATATGACAGATAAAAGGTTCATGGTTGGCACGTTTGCCTCGAACCTCCAGGTTCGATTCCCGCCGCCGCCCTGTGCGCATGGAGTTTGCATGTTCTCCGTGTGTTTCGGGGGTTTCCTCTGGGGTACTCCAGTTTCCTTCCCAGTCCAAACACATGCGGTGTAGGCTAACCGGCATCTCTGAGCTGTCCGTAGTGTGTGAATGGGTGCGATTGTGCCCTCCAGATGTCAGATAAAGGTAACCTGGGTTCACTTTCATTTTTCATTATGGTCAAGAGCAAGTTTAAAAGCTGTGCGATCGGTTTAAAAGCGCTCGTAAACCAAACATTCGTTCGGCGGACACTTATCTAAAGCGATTTACAAGGTGAGGGAGAACTCGAGAACAGGGCTGAGCACTTCAGCGTCTCGCTGAAGAGTCTAACGGCGGCTCTCGGGTCGAGTCCTCGAGTCTGAACTCGACCCTTACGGCAAAGGAGGCATTTTGAGAACTTGAGGGCAACTCCTACACAATAGATTTAGTCAAATTTCTATGTAAAAGTCAGGGGGGGGGGGGGCAGAGGTTTAAGCGACAGTGAGAATAGTGAGAACAGTGAGAAAAGACAAAACATTTTGTGTGACATGAGATCGGGTTCACTTCCCGGAGGCATTGCTGCGTGCTTGCTGTAACAGAACGCTGTGCTTGTCATGACATGGTGACTGGGAAGAACACTAACACGCATGCCCTATATACATGCCAGCCAGACGTGCGTGCATGCACAGAGAGAGAGAGTGAGAGAGACCAACCCAACCTGAGGCATTTATCCATCGGTAAAAAGGGGAAATTCCTTCAGAAAGGAAAACACTACTGGTAACACTTTCCACTGTCTGCATGACAACATTTGCATACTGAAGGTTATTTTTGCAGGACAAAATCTCAGAGAACCCAGTCTGCTCTTTCAAGGTTTTTTTTTTCCCCCCAGCCTCTATAGATGTTTATACTTACAAACTATGTAAATAAATCCAAAAAAGTAAGTTTAAAATAACGCCGCAAACCTTGTTGGATGTGTGCCATGTGTAGCGTTGCTGCTACTAGAGGTAGCAACGCAAGTCGCATCAAAAACAGGAATTTCCTACTGATAAGATTTTTTGCAGCAACCTGCGAACACGATCTCTTGAGTTTAAATCGTCCAATTTAATATACACAGAACACCATCGTCAGTCAGCTCCAGTCTAGTTGTGACAAAATACAATATTTTGATTAGGAATATGCATTTTTCCTATTGTGACTCTTCAATTAACGAGGGAGTGTTGTGCGTTTGAATTCCCTGAGAAGGGAGTGGCTTTAACCATGTGAAAAGTGATAGAACTTATCTCGCTTCCACCACCACCACCACAACTGCTAATAGTTCCTCTGCTCTTAATGACGGTGTTGCACTTGACGCGTAACTACACGTGCTGACGCAGAGGTAAAGCACTGTCTGCATACTCACCTGCGTACCTTTGGTACATTTTGTACAAGATTAAAAGTGATTTAATCTTGTGTTTTATTGCTGAACTGGGAAAAGTAAATTAAAAGCTTTTAATCAGAGCGTTTTAATTCAGTTTTTTACATTTGTACATCACAACTTACCAGACGGCATCTGTAATGACTGAATGATTCACGGGGGTGAGTGATCTTGGGTCAAATCACAGAGATGGGAGTGTCTTGATGATGCACACATGGACGTCACACCTTGTTTCAACACGAACGGATTGTTTTGACCTGTATTACGAGTGCTAATTGTAAGAGGCATGGTCACACAGGTTCCGCTTTATCATTAGTACAGAACGTGACCTTAACGTGTATGCAGGCGGTACCTGTGCTAGGAACAAGTGATTTTAAGGTCCGTTTACACTCTGCTTGCGCGTTTAGGAGCAGCAGCAATGCGAGTTACATTGTTTGCATGCGCTGTTCACGCCTGAGTATCTCGTGTACGTCCGGAGGATTACGAGTGACGTCCACTAGATGACACAGAGCCAAAACATTCTTCTCTACCAGGTTTCCAAGCCGGACTGCAAAACGTTTAGTGAAGAGAGGTTTTCAGGATTCAAACACTGACTGTAACAGGAAAACCAGTTAGACTTAACCGTCTAGAGTAGTGCACAAGTATGTGATTTCTAACACAAAACTAGTCTGCTTGATTCAGCAGCACAGGGTCACTACCACTACTCCGGTACTGCATCGCACAGACACGTAGTGTTCTGCTGTGTTTGACACGAGGTTGCAGCATGTAATTCACTGCCTACAGGTAAAAAAAAAAAAACACACTGAAAACACCTCCTCAACTTGCAATTTCAACTCGGGTCATGTGTTCAAGTCCTCCTGGGAAGTTCGTATTTACGAGTTGGGAGGTCGTAATTGCGACATCAGGTGCGTTCAAGTCACTTTGGTCGGAGCAAGATGGCGGTGTACCTTCTGTAATTAACTACAAAAAAAATACAGCAAGGTTTTTAACTCTACTTCTAGAAAAAGTATTAAGCCACTGAAACTTTATCCTTACATATTATGTCGTAATTGTACAATGCTATCGTATTTTGTGCAGGCAATTAGCTTAATAGTAATAATAATAATAATAATAATAATAATAACTGAAATCAGCTTCTCAGACGAGCAAACATTCAATTTCAACAAATTTACAGTCAGCTACAGACGTTGCATCCATTGATTCCACCATGTTTTCTTACCGACACGCCCCCGACTCGGAAACTCGGGGCTCAGAGAAAATCCAGAGTTTCCCCACTCGTAATTACGACTTTGTGGTGGTGTTCACGACCATTAGTCTTCTCAATTACAGTTCCTTCCCTGTTTACAGAGTGACATCAAAATCATCATGGCCACTCACACTGTGTTCAGTGTGAAGTACACCGCCCCTACTTTTTTTAAAAATTAGTTTATAGCTGCATTGGCTTTAGATCAGTTAATATACAGACACAGCACTTGGGAGGAGGTAATCGTTAACGTTCTCGCTATCGCTCACATTGTTGCCAAGCTGTTCACTAATGACCAATGGCGTTGCTGTGCTGCAATTTCAATCCAAAATATTGCATGGATGTTTCAAGGTCACTTATAGTAGAACAGAACCGGTAGCCACTCAGGCCTGTAACTGTAAAAGTGTGCTTGAAGAGCAAACAGAAGATGCTCGAAGTGCCGACGTTTCACCACGAACGCAGCGTTCATTTCGAAGGACACGCGTGGCAGCCATCTTGTGTACGCATACTTAAAAGCAAGTATAATCCGGCATTTGAACGTCGCCTATATTTTACTCCTCCATGTTGCAAACTTGCCCTATACCTTGTTTTCGTTTATACTGCATATTACTCGGTGCATGCCTGCGTGTCATCGCATACCTTTCGTTTTTATTAGATCGATATAAAAACCTTCCCACGCCCAAAATAATGATAAGAAAAAAAATATAATAATAATAATTAACTGCATGGACCGGAATGTTTTGTTCCCGTGTGCACGGCGATCGTATCTATTTTTGTAACCGTGTGTTGGTGTAACGGCGGCCGCAAACTTTCATCAGAGCACAAACAAAAAGGGAAACTATGGAACAAACTCAATCTTTCTGATCAAGGGAAAGATTAGTGAACAATATATGATGGAAAAGGTACCTCGCTTTTCCCCCCCACCACAGGCGAAAACATGTTTGCTTCACGCCGTAAAAGGCACAAATAGCAAAGATTACTGAGGTTCAGGCCAAAAAAAACAAAAAAAAACAAAAAACCAACACGATGAAATCAGCGCTTTAAAAGATACAAGGGCTGAAGTTCAATCACAGATAGCGATCTCTATCGGGGTAATTGATGTTGAGCTACAAATCTTTCAATGTGTGTCACTGTGACTCAGTCCTGTGTCAAGGGTGCAATCAGAGTGTGCGCGCACACACACACACACACACACACTCAGGAGACCAGTGTACGAACACACAACAGCCACATTCACAGGTGCCAAAGTACAAAAAAAAAACAAAAAAAAAAAAAACACATAGCCTGAGCCATTTAAACCGCTGAGAGAAGCATCCAGTTCCTCTTTATTCATTACAGCTGATAACTGAACCGCAAAAAGGTCACGTCTGTGTGCTTACAAAGATCGGTTGTTCTCTCCGGTGTAACACAATATAATGTCCTCTGGCCTACTTAAACACCTTTGGAAGTAAAACACTGATGTTGCATGCAATTATCATAGCCGTAAACTGAGAAAAATAACTTTATTTTCTGGTGAAAGTGACAAGCTACAATATATGAGATACTGTAAGGAAGTGTACAGCAAGGAATTGTCATAAAATTACTAAATAAAACATTGACTAGCCTTCTACTTTCCCATCCACTGATACCGATACCTTCTCCAGCTCTCCGTCAAGAGTTTTGTCAGCAACGATCTAACCAGCTAACTGCGATTTGTAACGTGCTATATTTACCCTGTAGATTAAACAAGCGAACGTGTCTGTATGTTGATTGACCTGAAGAAAATACTCGCAGGCTAGACACGGTGTAACTCTCAAATGCCATCGTTCTACCGTGCCCCATGACTATCGCACATTGACCATAGTGTCACCTGTGACTTTGAGGAGGGGGAAAGAAGAGAAGGGGGCATGGCTACACACATGTAATGCATGTCATGTACACATTACATCGTTACAGCCAGGGGGGACACCAGAAGCCGAGTTGGCCATTGCTGCAATTACTAGAAACAGCGTCCGGCGTTTTTTTTTCTTCATTAATTACTCGTTAACAAGGTCAGGAACGCTCGCAAAACTGAAGTCGGGATTGTAACCAAACGTAACGAGTTATTAGTTGTAACGAAGCTCATTACAAAATTTAAATACAACCGTATAAACTATTGTGCTTGTGCTGTGTGGGGAACATCAGCGGAGATAATTATTGAATTCTTGTATAGTGAAGTCGTCCTGATAAACAACACATTACCATGACTTGAATCTCCGTTCCTATTTTGTGAGTGAAGACGTTCACGGCTTGACCTGTTCGGCAGCACGCACGAGGCACGATACGTAGAAGATAAATCGGAGAAAGGTGTTGTGCAGCAGGTTATTGAAGTTCATGACAGGACTATCAGTGAAGTGACTACGTTGTTTATCGTTGATGTTGTAAACAGCCTCTGTGATTTGAGGTCACTTACTGAAATCGGGGTTGAGGAGACCCGAGTCCCGAGAACGAGTAGGAATTCTAAGTTGGGGTTTTCTTTGGGTTTTCCAAGTCTGAGACTATTTATGCCTCATGAATAAAATTTCTGGGGAAAAGGATAAGTTAATCTGAGCAGTTTTTCCATCCAACAGCAGCCTGAAATTCATAAGCTATTAAAGTGCCTTAATTGATTACTGAATGAATGTTTATTATAACATTTCCTAAGAGTGGAGTGGATGATATGACCAAAAAACATAAAGGCTACAACACACTATACGCATCACAATAAGTTTTGCCAACAAATGAATCATATTTAATGCTGCATTTTTTTTAAATTTTTTTTTTAAAAACCTACAAACAAAATCTCAAATTAATGCTTTTATTTAACTTGTGGGGAAAATCGTATTATTTAACACTGGAAAAAAAAGAGAAACTCTTTTGATAATGCAAAACAATAAAATAAATGTTAAGCAGATCTATTGATCTAATGAAAATGTATTGACAGAAGCTTAATTGCTCACGATATCAATATTATAGTCGTACTGTATTATACGCATTATAACCTTGTATTTCAAATGCTACGTGTAAAAATAAAATAAATAAAAAAAAAAAATTTAAAAAAAAAGTATCTATAAGTTCCAGGTCAAGCACAGGGGGGGAAAAAAAAATCCCTTCTTTTCAAATGTAGAACTAATATGAAGAGAACCTCACGAACTTCTAGAAAACATGCTTCAATACAAATAGGACTTTTTCCACACTGGGTTAGTGCAGCTTTCATCACTGAGGCGTCGGGAGAGGAGGAACGAAACGTCACGCTGAAGTAATCCAGATCACCGACTCGGCAAACAAACGTCTGAGATCCCACACGGCTGTGAGAAACGCTGCACCGCCAGTCAGTGTGTGTGTGTGAAGCTCATCCTGGAGCAGGAAGCTGTCTCTACTTTCCACGCAGATTCCTGAGATTTTTAGGAATTATTTTTCACAGATATATACGCTAAGGTGGGCGGATACACGCTTCAGGAGTATCCAGATGATGCACTAAAGCCACGAAATGAGACGTACGCAAGATGATATTCACACAAACGAAATATTCAATTTGAATACATTTATTTTGCAGACGACCGCAATATAAATTCTTGTATTGTAAGCAGGACTTTTTCAGTGTCAAATGTATTTCATGGCAACATCAACAGAAAGTCTGCTGCATGCGGCAGACTGTGCCTTGATCGATTGAGCTAGAAATCGGTGTCATCGCCGTTCCTACTGCTCGCTGACCTCCACGTGAAATGCACGAGCGCGTCACACTTACTAATTTAACTGTGTAGATGAGAAAAACAATTGCGATTTTATTCCGTATACTTTTTTCCCCCCATCCCTCTGAAATTTATTTCTGGTTATGTCACCGCCAGCACAACACATGACGTGCTAAGGCGTTGATTTTGATCCGTGTTTCAGATCGCGGTCAAGCCAGACACGGTAGAAACCGGAGTGTACGTATATACACACACACACACACACACACAACAGCCGTTTACGGTAACTACCTTCGGATGGCAACACTACGTATTTGCGGTGAATTCTGGACAGTGTGAAAACATCGAGCGCTAGTGTACTACTGGCCGCTTCGCTATTATTTTGTCCAGGTCCAAATGAAACAAGGCTGTGTGTAAGACGAGGGCGGTGCTCATAACGAATATTAAATGGACCTCATCTACCTCAGGGAAGCAAAAGTCATCGTGGCAGGATTTTGTATCGCAATATAATAGAGACGACAAAATTATCAGGGATTGGCCGATCATAAATTCAGGTGAAAGCTCCACTTGGGCTGGTGTTCAGTTGCCCGAAACACCTAACTGATGATACTAAAAAGTGGTAGCTAATGTAATAAAGTATCCCAAGCTAACCAACTACTTAAGCGCAAAATGGTATACAGGCTACATTACGGCACAGGGGATGATTCATGATGGTTATGCTTGTTTACAAAAGGTGTCCGAGCCCTGAGCACATCATGTTTGCGACAGAGAGTCAGCAAACTGTGTTATTTGATCATGATTTAATTTTCAGGATGTATTCTTAACTCTTGAACACCACTGACATGGATGTGGTCCAGTTCGGCTAATGTAATCCATGTCAGACTGTTTATTTAAAGTCCCGTAACCAGATTTGTACACAATACAATGACAGGTCGCCTAACACCGTGCCCTCGAGCCTGCTCAAATACCTCAACGCAGGACATGAATGAAAGGAATGTACCGAAACATAGGGATCACGGCTACACGGCGAGCAAATACAGCTCAGTGTGCGTGTAAACAACACGTCTCGGGGTGGACTGTTAATGGTGACCGCCTTGGGATTCTTCACCAAATTTTTTTTTTTTTGCACATTTTAAGGCCCTTCTTCTGCAAATATTTCAGTTCAGATTGTTACATAAGAGCTTGGGTGCGACTACACAACAGGCGAGTGAGGTAGGTAACGTTGCAGAAATCTGAATTGCGGAACGGAAGAGTGTTACATAACCGTCTTGGCAAACTACAGAAGTAAACCTGCTTTTGCGGAACTTCCACAAATTGAAGAACCACAAAAGCGACAAGGAAGAGACAAATGAACTGCGGTGAAGCATCAGCACCACGGACCGAGAATCCTAAATGCGTGTTGAGCATCTTACAGTAACGGCACTGAGCAGAGGTCGACCGACGGTGGATTTTACAGATACCGATAAATAAGTTGGGCGGGACCTGCCGATAACCGATTAGTCAACCGGTAGTTTTTAAAATTGATACTGAATGAAAACATAACACTCAAAGTAAAATATTGCTGAACTTCATTACGAAAATAAACAGTAATGTCTGTACCGTGAAAACGTACTGTAATTTTTTTTAATGAAATAAATATTTATATTAGCCATGAATAAATATTAAAAGTAAACAAATGATATACAGCCAAACTGAACCAAAAAGTAACACTCCAAATAACACGATAAAATTTGCCAGTGATAGCTTTTATTACGCCTCTAGAGGTCGCGCTTGTAGTGTATAATGACGGCGGATCCTCCTCAGCCGCTCCCGCAACCGTGGATTTTTGCAGCTACCTGATAGTTCCGGTAATCGGTTATCGGTGCCAAACCAATCAATCAATCGGTTGACCTCCAGCACGGAGATCCTACCAGCAAGTTATTCATTCAAACATACACACCATTTGATAGAGCTTCCAGGTTATATACACCACTTGGATGAAGTCTGCGTCTTTCGTTTTCTACTACATGACTTCTGTATAGCTACGCATAGCTAGCTGCTCATGTTCGCAAATGCACACGTTAACCCGTTCTAAAAAAATACCAGAATAAATCCGCCTCGAAAGAATAAACGTACCGATCAACCTAGAGCTATATTTTACTGAAACACATCCGACGTATAATCTCCTACACACGTGTGCTGAGGAAGAAAGTGAAGAAAAATTCCTACTACTGCTGTTTGAGAGGTGAGGCATGCGGGTTGCTATAACCTCGCCTTACTTGTAAACATTAGCCTGGTAGCTTCGGTGCCAAACTCACAGAACAAACCCGTCACGACTGACCGAACACCTCTGAGGTAAGGGGAGAATAATTAACTTCCGTTTTGTTCTTTTATTCATATACACCTTGGTGTGAGAGAAAATCTATTTTACCTTGTATACGATTTTTAATCTATCTAACCATGACGCAAAAAAAAAAAATCTTCAACTTAAATGTCATCATTAAGATTCTTACTCAGGAGATTCTTTTTAAACACCACAGAAAAGAAACGAGCGAAGTCTCTCTCACACACACAAACAAACAAGAAGCAAGGTGAGGACACTCGACTGACCTGTAGTAGCGCGACTGCAGGTAGGTGGAGCACACGGCCTTGGAGACATGGCTGGCCGAGCCAAAGTCGATGACCTTGACGCGGTACGGCTGCCTGCGCGGATCCACCAGCATGATGTTCTCGGGTTTGAGGTCGGCGTGAATCAGGCCGAGGCTCTTGAGCTTGCGGAGCGCCGTGGCCACCTGACGCAGCACGGCGCGGATCACCTTCAGCGGCAGCGGGCTGAACTTGTTCTGCTTCAGGAAGTCGTACAGGTTCTGTTCGAGCATCTCGAACACCAGGCACGTGTGGCTGCGGTGCTGGAAGCACTCGAAGGCGCGCACAAGGTTGTGCTCGTCAGCGTTCTCGCTGCTCAGGCGCGCCAGGATGCCCACCTCGATCTGACCCTGGCGCGCGTACGACGGATGCTTCTTCAGGATCTTCACGGCCACGATCTCGTTGGTGCCGCGCTTCCAGCACTTCGCGACCTGGCCGAACGTCCCGCGGCCCAGGAACTCCAACACCTCGTAAGTGTGCTTCATAGAGCACAGGACCTCGTGCTGCACCAGCTGGTAGTCCCCGTCGTTGGCCCCGCCCCCTGTCCCGGCCGCATTCTGATTGGAGGGAACCGTGCTGCCCACGTTGCTCTGCAGCATGGCCGGCAGCGCCGGACGTTCCTCTACGATCTGCATGGTCCTCGTGCCCTGCTCCTCGCCTTTTTTGCGTTCAAACCCACATCCGTCAAACTTCCCTCTGCTCTCCTTCTCCTCTTCCTCTCTTCCCTGTCCTCCGTCTCCTACACGCCTGTCGGAAGGAAGAATCCCTCTGCGCGGCTCTCCAGGAGCCAGAGTCTGTAACGAATATCCCGCTCTCTCCTGCGCTTGTGTCTTTAAAGATGGATGGGTGGAGATATTGGTTGGATGCGCGATGCCTAGGTTCACGCCGACCACGTAGGTGCGAGGAGGCTTCTCATGGTACACACAGCTGCTGGCCTCCACCTCCACTTTCCTCACGCTGCTAAAGGCACTTGTCTGGGGCTGATGCACATGTGGTGGGCAGACCAAAACCTGTGAGGCCATACCTGAAAAAAAGATGGCAGAGAGAGAGAGAGAGAGAGAGAGAGAGAGAGAGAGAGAGAGAGAGAGAGAGAGAGACAGGATGAGCTTAATGCAGAAAATCATGAGCACACGGGTCTTTTCTCGCAGAACTAACTTTTATCACCAAAAAAAAAAAAAAAAAAATTTTTTATATATATATATATATATATACACACACACACACACACACACACACACATACACACACACACATATACACACACACATATACACACACACACACACATTGCTAATTATACCTGTGTGATCTTAAAAAAAAAAAAAAAAAAAAGAGAAAAGAAATGGAATTAATATGCATGAAAAACATTTGCTTCCGGAGGTATTAAATGACAGCGTCGCAGTTAGCTGATACGGATTAGACATGCTAAGTTACACACAAGAGCTTCTTATGCTAGCACAACATATGGCACAAGTCTGGACAGGAAAACACACACACCCACACCAGTGTCTCAGCAACGTGAATCTGCAGAGCCTGAAGCGGCCATGCAAAACCATGAGGACGATTATGAAATTCTAAGGCATGTCTGAGAATTTTAAAGAGGAAGCTGAAGCATGAGTGGACTCGTAACAACTTCATTTCGGTTGCACCTGAAAGATCTTTGACTAGTTGTCAGACAAAGACGGTTTTGGTCAAAATGTGCGGATAGAGAGCTCTAGCATATGTCAGCAGGTCTTTCCTGAACCCGTGGCAGCTTGACTATGCCGAAGAGCCTCCAGCTAAACGTATCGAGTGACAAGTATCTCTGTTCAACTGCTGCCAGAGACAGGTGGCCTCTCACCGATCTTAAGAGGTCACAACCACCAGGGTTTAAGAGGAGGAAGAAGAGGAGGAAGAAGAGGAGGAGGAGGAGGAGGGGGAGCAGGGTCGAGAAAGACACCTGTTGATACCGCAGCTGTTTCACGTAAACGGCGGGAAGTTACCAGGAGCTGCGTTTGGCCGTCAAACAAAAGCAAGCTTAATGAGAGATAATTTCACCCACGGGGCCAGAAAGTGTTCGTAAACAAAAATTGTTTGCTTCCACCTTTTGTTACTCGCTTCTGTCTTCTGGAAGCATGTTAACTTGGGCGACGTTTTCCTGTTGATGGGTCGTTAATGTAACGCGGACTTTTTCATCGTGCCAATAAAGCACAATTTTCAATATTTCAGCATGCAAATCTCCCAGAACACTTTTTATTAAAAAAAAAAAAAGTAAAGAAAAAAACAAAACCACCACCAACAAGTCACTTATTTTAAGCTGATCTTTAGCAGTTTGCTTAACCCTCATATTATGCTGAGAAAGAAAAATAAAAAAAAAAAAAAAAAAAAAGTTACATCCATTATGTTATGGGTCAAAATGACTTCCACAGTTTAAATACACACCAAAACAACAGCAAAGAACAGCTTAAAACGGTAAACCTTTATTACGGCTGAATTCATAATTACACCAGGTTGAACATAGACACCAGACATATTACAAAAAAAATTTTAAAAAATCCATCTATTGTAAATATTACTGAAGCCCTAAGAGACAATGCATTATAATTTTTTCCCTCTCGTTTTCTCGTGATCTCGACGTGACACAAAAAGCCGTATTCTCACGACGTCGTTTTATCATGAGGAAATCTCGCGCCTTGTGAATCGGTCTGGTGTTACAGGTACGCCGGCGTCTCCGACCATCGCCGTCATAAAATGTAATAATAGCCCGCTGTAGAGACGGACCTCATCTCCGCGTTAAGAGCGAGGGATGTCTCCTTCAAAGTGTCGGACACTGACGTGGAAGTCGTCGGTCACTGACGCACACAGCCGTTTCAGCTTGAGCGAGTCCCTGATCAAAGTAGAAACCAATTTGTTCACCCATGACGCTGCAGGATTGCACTAAGCTTTTACTGCCTCCAGAACAATAAAAAACAACAACACCACGTTGTTGTGTCGAGTGCACGGGAAAACTAAGTCGGGATCGTGAGAAAGCAACTTTTGTTATGTGGAGATCACGAGAGAATCAAGGAAAGTGATCATGAGAGGGGGAAAAAAAGAAAAAGAAAAGTATGGCCTCTTAGTGCTTTCACATACACAGCACTTATTCCGTTTGAATTAAGCAATCGCGCGCACACACACACACACACACACACACACACACACACACACACACGGGCGAATACCAAAACACCCAAAAGCCTGAGGGTAACATGGCTGTGTGAAAGCGATTTGACTCTGAATCAACCAGGCTGCAGGAAGTGAATCAAACATGATGCGGGTTTGGTTTTTTTTTTTTGTGTGTGTGTGTGTGTGTGAGCGCAGATAAGCTGATCAACTGATCCAAAAGACAAGTGATGTGTTCTGGACATTTGGTCCAATGGGGGGGGGGATAATAGAGATAGAATGCCTTAAACTAGTTATTTCATAATTAATGAATCATTTAATAAGCACCGTCTCTGTGCTCGGGTGACGTTTTCTTATTTATGTCCGTGTTTGGAAAAAGTTTGTCTACAGCAACAGCACATCGTATTTCTTACTTACAAACTGCTTTTACGAGATTTTTTTTTGTTTGTTTCTTGATCCGTATGGCTGGGCGATACATCAGTGTAACATCGATATCATGATAAATGATTATGCGATACACTTTTCTGAGATGTCGTCAGTACGATTAAATTTTTTTTTGCGTTTTTAATCGTTACAAATTTTTCATAATTAAAAAAAAAAGTTTGTATTCGCAGGCATTAAAGAAAAGTATCGTTTAACGTTGTTTTTTTTTAAAAAAAAAAAAAAAAAAAATTTTTTGCAGACAGTCTGTTAGCTAAATCATATCATGATACGCATTGTGTATCGTACAAACATCCTCAAGGATCGTCGTGTGATATTTTCGGTCATATTGCCCAGCCCGAATCATTTAATTAAGTGCAGTGTGAAACCAAACCAAGCGCTCCGGTTAATTAACACCCCAGTATCAGTCATGGAGAGCTTGATTTCCCCTGCTGTACATCAGGATCCAAACTATTCACTACAAACCGTGTGAATTTTTCACAGTTTTGAGGTATGAAAGCACAAAGAACATAAATAGTCTGGTGCGCTTACGAATCACAATGCACAGCAACAGGTTAAGGGTCCTACACTGACCAAAATAAAACGCACCGCTTGCAGTAAAAAAAAAAAAAAAAAGAGAATATAGACATGTTAAGGTTTAAACCCTTCACAACTCGGGGAAGATGAGAGCCAGATAAAGAGTATTAATGCAGGAAAAGAAAAAAAAAAAAAAAAAAAAACAGGTTGAAGAAAATAAAGGGAGCATGAGCTCATGTTCAGCAAAATGATTCCTAAGAATAGTGTGTATGTAAGAAACCGAGGTGTTTATACAGAAAGTGGAAATTTGATTTAAAAGAAAAAAAATAGATGAGGAGAACCTTACTTTCTTTCTTTATTTCTTTTATTTTCTAACCATCTGATATGTCTGCATTACTCACACAGGGGGAGAAGTTTCTAGAATAAAGCAGAAGTTGCTTGAAAATCCAGGCAAGACAAGCACAAAGACTATTTAGTGAAAAACAAAAACAGATTTTATTCCAGTGGTTACAGTTAACTAGTTAACTCACCCAGGATACTAGTTAACGGCCAACGGTAAGTCTTGAGTCTAGGAACTTAACTAAACATAAACGGTCTAATGTTTTTTTGTTGCACAAACCTATTCAAGTTTGCTAATATTCTTTTAAAGAAGAAAGAAAAGGAAATAAAATTAAATTGTGCACTTAAGGAGTTTTTTTTTTTGTCACCATGGCGAGGCAACTTTTTTTCTAAGCACGCGCCACCAACTGTTGACTAGCCCCAACTGCTACTAAACTACTAAACTAGCCAACTCAACCAGGTCCAAATTCCACCAGAAACTTGTTTCTCGACGTACCTTCACAGCCAGCGACTGTAGCAAGAAAGCAGAGACATGTTCGGGCTCGAATATTCACCCCCAGTAGCCTCTAAACACTCGCTACAAGCTGCCATCTTGTCCTCCTGCTGCTGCTGTTGCTGTTGGACAACGAGGGAGAAAACATCGTCGTCTCCCTCATGCTGAACTGCTCAGAACTCACGCGCTAAGCCATTCACTCGAACCGGAATACGTCCACGGTGGAATTAAGGGTCTCCTTGGCAACAGGGGTGAGTTTTGCTCTTCATTTCGAGGGCGGAAAACCCTCTAAAACACAATCCCTTCTCCGAGAACCTTCTGCTTGCTTGCTTGCTTCCTTCCTTCCTGCCTGCCTCGCTCGCTTTGCTGTTTAGCTCTGCTGCTGCAACTTAGCGAGGCGCGAGCTGCTCCAGTATCAGCGCCTTCCTCTTCTTCGTCAGTCCCGCGTCATCACTGGAGGCGGAAGTAACTTCTTCCTAAAGAGTCTGCTTCAGAGCCTATCGACCGTTATTAGCTTTTACTTCCTTTCTAATCGAGCTGGAGCGAGTCAAATTCACCCCAGTGTGCTGTCAGGAAATTCTGAAACTTACCACTATTTTCCGAAAATCTTAAAATCAGTTGTTTTCTAGTCCCTTTTCACGCACGACATATCCCATATAACTCCACCAGGATCATTTGGCCCAATCGGAGACTGGGGTTACATCCGGGTATTCTTCTGACCTCAGAAACCGTGCAAACGAGGAAACGTCTGGTTCAGAATCGAATTAGGTGTCGCATTTATACGTTTATACACTTTTATTTTATATATTGGTAAAAAGAAGACATTTGTGGCTATTCAAAGTGGTCATCAATAAAGTACACCGAGATGATTTTTCTGGAAATTAAGCTTCTGTTGGAAAGCGGGTGCTTATGGGAAGTGTAGTTTTAAACTCAACAACAAGCAAATCTATAGTGTTGTACGAACATGTCACAAATTAGAGAATGATACAGTTCATAATCCGTAAAGCCGCTCTTATTAGCACTTATTAACACGTTAAATGTGAACTGTGAAATTAATTATAGCTGAAAAGGTGACAGAGAGCAGTGTGGGTAATAACAATGTAGTGCATCAATGCCATCTACTGACAATGTTAGGTAGCACAACGATGGTGTCAAAAACCTCTTTACTGTATACCCTGCCATGTCATGGTAAGTAAAAGGGGGGGAAAAACCCACAGAGTCATGTTACAGGAAAATATTTAACGACTGGGTGATGTGATGTCACAACGTCATACTTCTAACAATCAGCATTTCTTTTGTATCATTGATTTCAAGAGGAAATGGGAACTACCATTTATAGCTGCTGTAATGCAAGTCATAACAGGAACTAACTTTCTGTTTCATGGCTGTTCTACAACTTAACTATAAACGGATAAAAGTGTTCATTAATAAGTAAAAAAAAATGCTGTGGTGTAAGAGGAATAAAGTACTTCGAGATACGCTGTTACTGGAAAATAATCATCTTCGGGGTGTTAACAGTGACGTCGATTGTGTTTTTCTATAACAGCACTCCCCCAAAGTGTTTTACTCTTACACCGATGCTACAGAATCTCTGAGTAACAGCATGTCAGTTTGAGGAAATGCTGCTGTTTGTATCGTAGATTAAGAAAACAGTAGCGATACACAAGTTTGCTTGCAGTCCTGTTTATTAAGGAAAGCTACTGGGTTAAATATGTGAATTTCTGACACTTAACAAAACAACCTTTACGGTACACAGTGATGATGAGCAGAAATATCTATACAGCATGTAACTGCGAATAGACTCCGTGTCTGTTGTCTCATGTACACACTCATGTTTGGTAAGATTATGCTACAGGAACAGTTAAAATACACCATCGCCTTTAATGTTTTGGCCCCGTCATAAATACTAAATCATCATAATTACTTTGTTGAGACCGAGAATTTACATCACAGAGCGATGTGTGTTGAAGTCCATTTTATACGGTTAAAGTTGCTGATAGAAGAATATTCTCATTCTCATTCTCTCTCTCTCAATCAATACTGCATTGTAACAGTGTGGGATAGAGACACAAACAGCAACGTGAAAATGATCTTTTTGTAAAACATGCGTAAAAATGTTTTTTATCTAGGAAAAAAAAAAAAAAAAAAAAGTTGTTTAAAAAGATTACACAGGATCTCCTTTTCCCGGAAACGTGGGACGTTTACAACCAGCACAAAGCTAAATGGGGGAAGAGAGCAGCGCACATTTAACCGAGGCCGGCCCTCCACTGAGTAAGGCACCAATCAGATTCTGTACACCTCCACACACTCAAAATTATTTAATAATTAAAAATATAATAAAATAAAACAAAACAAACAAAAAAAAAAGGCAGCTTTCTCTACACACACCGGGATCTCATGTGGGCGGGTTTGATTAAGAATCAAATATTGTAACTCAATGATGTACCATTTAAACTGTTGCACAGGGATGCTATGAAGAATCATATTTACAGTAGTTCAACGTGAAAGCTGGGGAGGGGCTAGGGGCATTCATGGGAATTTTACAGGGCTGCTGAGGTGACACGGTGGTTATTTTTTAAATAAAGATAATATTTTGAGGCCACAAATTATTACAGAGGTCACGAGATACCAAAATCATGGTCAAGAATTGTGCAACTTGAGCCCCATGACGTAATATATTGTGGAGCTCACACTTATAACATGGCCTCCAGTTATTTGTCCAACGAACTATTCGTCCGGAACGGGCGAAAACGTTTTGGAGAATTTGCACAAGGTGACAACACCAGAGACTCCAGTATGTGTCCAAGGTTGAAGTGTAATATTATCAATCACCTACAGTACTGTGCAAAAGTTCTAGGCACTTACAGAGAAATGCTGTAGAGCAAAGACGCCTTCAAAAATAATTAAATTAAAAGTTTCTACATTTAAAACTCTATAAAGCAGTAAACAGTAATAAATGAAACAAAGGTACAATGTGTGCAGTTTTATAAGGAAATGAGCTGGTAAGTTTTATTGAGCATCTTGCAGAACCAGACACAGTTCTTCTGGAGACTTTGACTTTCGCACTCGCTTCTTATTTTTGCAGCGAAACCCAGCAGCCTTCATTGTGTTTTTTTGTCTTAAAAGTGGTCTCTTACTGAATGTGCTGCTTTCTTTAATGACATACATTAATTTTTATTTATTATTAATTTTCATTATTATTTTTCTGTAACTTTTCTGTAATTTTGTGCTAGAAAACTAATGTTTGGGAATCTAAAATGTTTTTTGTACTGACTTGATAATGTAGAAGTCATAAAATAAAAAATCTATAACAAAGTTTGTAGTAAAAGTAAAAAATAAAAAAAATAGGGTGCCTAAGACTTTTGCACAGTACTGTATATTCATAGGTTCTTGTAACCACAATTGTCTAATTGAACTGATTTCTATGTCTCACTCATTTTAAGATTTAAGATAGCTGCTATGTGTTAAGCGCTTAGTGGCCATGAAATAGATGTCGAAAAACTCGCACGTCATCTCAGCAGCCCTTTTAAACGCATGTTCCTTCTGAAAAGCCACGATAGCTACGCTGTGTTCTAACAGGGTCGTGGGTTTGGTATATTTTAGCAATTTTCCAAAGCCCATTCATTACAAAGTCAAAAACTAACCCATAGCTCAGAATTTCGAGGTCAAGGTTTCTCACCGTGGCGGAATCCACGGTTTTGTTTTTGTGGTTGATGCATAATTACAGCGTAATTGTAATGTCGATATTCTTGATGATTTTTGTCTGGTCTCTGCTGTCGCTACGTCTTTAGACTGTCCTTATCGGCTACGTCCTAGCTAGCTAAGCCGTTATCCTCGATCGATAGCTAGCATATTCTCGGCGTCCATGTTTCCCGGTTGCTTAGCGACAGGGTTTTCGCAACTATAACCGCGTATCATGTTTGCCTTCCTATATCGAAAAAACAAATTCACAAGTCTGTTGGAACACACTATATTACAACAGAAAGCTATTTATTATGATCTCCTAATGCCATTTAAACATGAAAAAACCCTACCCACCCTCCACACCTTCAAGTGGCACAGAACAAAAGCAAGAATGAAAAGAAAAGGGGGGGAAAAAAAATTCTTTAAGCTCAACTGACTGATCCCTGATCATATAATGGCAGGATAGGAGGCTCTAAATGTTTAATCAGCGATATAAATCCTTTGCTAGCATTGACAGCAGGTGAGCTTTGGGGAGATATTTAGCAAATCCATTAACCCAGTTGTTCCTAGGACCCTACGGTAGGCTGCCTGGTTCGTTCTGGTCGTCAGTTTTGTTCGACGCTGGCCAAAGTGGCTGCGCTTCCCCCGGCCTGAACGACGTCCTGTAGGATTTTCTGGTAGAACGGAGAGTAGACGAGCTTGTTGAAGTTCACGAGGTGGCTCAGCCTGATCCCGACATCCTCCAGCTCTTTGCCGATGGGAACCAGACCTCCAGGAACGGCCGGCGGGCTCCTGTGAGGACCCGGTTCCAAGAAGCCCAGGAGGTAGGCCTGGATCCGAGAATCTGTGCAACAACGGAAAAGTTGATCGTAAAATGAATGATCATGTGGCTACGGATAAGAATCTGCGATTTCTGAATTCTGAATGCAATACACAGTCTCTCTCTACCACCAATACGGATCAACAATTTTGCCGACATCATTCTGCACTTCAGCGTCTCATCAGATTTCTGTCCAATCAAGTCCAATCAAATGCTCTCTAGAATCTGAATGATAAAATTCAGTTATAAAAATCCATGGTACTAACTGTCAAGTACGGCTTAGCCCGGGCTGTGAGGTAAGCTAAATGCTATTGGATAATTTAAAAAGGGGGAGGAGCCATCCAATATGTCCCACCCTGACTTCCCGTTTCAGTGGAAATTAAGTGAATACATCAAATAATGCTGCACGTTTCAAGACACTTCACATGGACTTTAAAGGAGCTAATATTCCTTTGGCCAATATAATTCTATTTGGTAAAAATGAATCCTTTATGTAAAACTTTTATATCATTTTAAATTAAAAAAACAAGGTAGTAGTACTACATTGCTGGTGCTTTTTTTTTAATGTCTGTTTACCATTGCAGCACTAGTGGGGTGTATAATTAAATCACTCATGTTTAAACAGCTACTGGTGGAAGGTGCAAATGCCCATCATCCAACCTGGCAGTTATTTTTTCAATGTTTTAAAATGTCTTCATTTTACACTTCAACAATTTAAAGTTCAGTTTACTCAGATTAAGCCATCAGATGGATTATGAACAAAATATTAGGCAGCATGTCAGTCAGATTTAAACACTGCAAAATAAAATGTCTGGAACAACAATGTAACTCATGCAATGAAATAGAGCTGGACAATATGATGTGGTCTGAGAAATACTGAGAAACTACGTCACTACATTTTTAAAAAAATATATCATTAGTATTTATATAACAATTACAAATTCTATTGAAGCTCTGAACTCTAAAGCAGCTGATTAGACGTTGAAATCTTGCACTGAATCTCTAAAAAGACTAAAATAAAAAGTTACAATTTTCAGTAACTGTTGTCAAATTATTTTTGTAGACATTTAATTAAAGTAATATTTTCCCACAGGCAACACTACTGTGCCTCTGGCAGTCTGTTATTTAACCTGCACACACTGTGTAAAGTGGAAATGTCTTCAATGTCAGCAATGTCTTCAGTTTGATATGATTGACATGATGACTTTTCTCAGATCTCCCGCCCCTACAATGAACCTATATTTGTTTAGTTTCTAAGCAGAGTGTTTATAATCATATATAGTCCAGGAAATATGATGCGTTTCTTTTTTTCTAGCTTCTGATGTTTCCGGTAAGGTTTTCTTACACCCAAGCCGATAGAAACCCTGTTATTTAATAGGAACGTTATTCTAAATGAAAAAAGTAATTACCAACGAGTTTACGGATAGGGTTATCTGGAGACTTGACAGCTGCGATTTGGCCTTTCAGAGCGTTCTGTCTGTCTGAGTGAAATGGTGAGAAGCCGTGCTGAGTCAGACATTCCCCCAGCTCCAAACACAGCTTGTCCCCGATGGTGGTGAACGCCTCATCTGCTTTGAAAGACCTGTGAGCCCCACACACACACACACACACACACACACACAGAGCTCTTGTACATGTGTATGGAGAGAAGCAGAGCATATGCGATCCCCAGCGTGCAGAGTCATGCTTACGGAGTGTGCATATCAGCCAGCAGGATCCTGACTGTGTTCTTCAGCGTGTCCATGAGGTCCGGCAACCCTGAGATCGCCTCTCCCGCACTGTTATACACGATCAGCAGCACAGAAGCCACCAACGCCAAGCGCTCCAGCTCCAACTGCATCTCCAGAAACCTGCCGCGGTCCAACAAAACAGTCTACAGGAGGGAGGGAGGGAGGGGGAGGGGGGGGAGGGGGAGAGAGAGAGAGAGAGAGAGAGAGAGAGAGAGAGAGAGAGAGAGAGAGAGAGAGAGAGAGAGAGAGAGAGAGAGGTTATAATGAGAGGATCCAATTTTAAGAAAAATAGAGATTAGGAAAGAGAGAAGAAAAAGAAAGAGGGGGGAAGATAGGTTGGAGAGGAAGAGAAGAGAAGAAATGGTTGATGGAGAAAAACAGATACAAAGAGAATGAAAGGCAAACAGGATATGAGCAAGGGAGGGACAGAGAGAAATTATAAAAGATAAACAGGCAAATAGATAGATAGATAGATAGACTTACAGATAAACAGACAGACTTACTCCAAAACTACAATCCAAAGTCATCTAAATCACCACAAGTTGTTTGGAAAAACCAACTCAAGCGTCTTCAGTTTGCCAGACACTACTGGAACTTCAAATGGGATCGGGTTCTATGGTCAGATGAAACCAAAATAGAGCTTTTTGGCAATAAACACCAGAGGTGGTGAAGAGGAGAGTCCACCAGGCATGGAACTCGAAATGTGAAGGATCTGGTGAGATTCTGTATGGAGGAATGGTCTCAGATCCCTTGCCATGTATTCTCCAACCTCATCAGGCATTATAGGAGAAGACTCGGAGCGGTTATCTTGGCAAAGGGAGGTAGCGCCTATATTTAACAAAGTTTTTTTTTTGATAAACCTGTGTTGTGTTTGCAATTGTTTGATATCCATGAGAGCAGAGTATTTTTGTGAATATTTTTTAACAAAAGATCAAAAGGTTAAACAATAAAGACAATTTTTCATAGCCTTCTTTGCTCTTATTTACCGAGGGTGGCAATATTAGTGGAGGGCGCTGTAGAGAGATAGATAGATAGACAGACAGACAGATTTACAGATAAATAGACAGACACAGGTAGAGAGAGACAAATAAAACAGACAGATGTACAGATAAACAAATAGAAAGACAGCTAGATTGGCATGCATACAGACATACAGACAAAGAACTAGACAGAATAAGAGGGAAGGAAGGAGAAAGAATGAAAAATAAAGGATTGAGAGTGAGAGCGTTGAAGGAAAAAGAGAGTAAAACTTCACATATTGTATGTAATTCACAGAAGTGTGACAGCAGTGTGTGTGTGTGTGTGTGTGTGTGTGTACGTGTGCACTGTTAATGCCATTAACACAATTCTCCAGCATTAACACAGAAACGTCAGAAGCTCTTGGCCCACCTCTGGGAAATTGTCCATGCTGTGCTCCCAGTGCAGCAGTCGTAAATAGGCGTGGTTGTGTACGTTCAGCAGCAGCTGCGAGGAGGAGCTGGGCGAGCCTGCAGCGCCCCCTTCAGCACCTGTGAGCACCGAGTCCGCCGACTCCTGCAGCCATTTCTGAGTGAAGTCCAGAGCATCTGAAAACAAGCGCAACCCTAATATGAACCAGTGATCAAATGCGATTTTCACGCACTCTCAGAGCTACCCTGTCCTCTAAGAAATCTTTTTTTTTTTCTTTTTTAAAAAGTTTAATAAAAAATGTTTTAGATTCATTTTTTAATTACACACTTACTTACACACATTGTTTCTTGAGGTAGGATATGTAAGGAATAAAAATACTGGGGGGGGGGGCATCAGTCACGGAATGGTACTGAGTTTAAGCTGAGTTACTGTTTACTGAGTTACCCCAATTTTGAGTAGTTTCCTATAACAGCACATCCAGAAGTGTTTATTCCTCTTATACCAACACAATTTGCCAAAGATTACACTTCTTTCTGTATTAAAGAACATCATGTCATATTTTCTATCCACTTATAATTACATTTAATGTTGTGGAACATCCATGAAGCAAGTGAGCTCCTGGTATCACTCATTATAGCAGCTATAAACGGTCATTCCCTCACCAGCCTTTTGTTTATTCTCTCTAGAAGCAAATAAGACAAAAAAAAAATGAAGCTTGTCATGTTACCAAGTACCTGCAAAGCACAAACACCTCCGTCCTTTCAGTTGCCAGAATCCTTAAAGTTACAGCGTTAGCTCTGACTGTTACAAAGCTCTGACACCGGAGACTCCTTCCCAAAATGCTAAATAAATCTCTCCTTAATTATTTATCCATTTATGAGTCCAAGTTTGTTTTTTTCTAACATTTTCCCTATTAAGATTCAACAAATCTTACATGCCACACATGCAGAATAAATCAGCACACTTGGGTGATTTGGTGATGTAGTTAAAATAATAAAAAGTCTCACTGGGCTGTTTGTTGATTAACTCCTGAAACTTGTTCCTCTCGTACTCCACGGAGTGCTGCAGCAGGTGCGGCCGAAGACTACTGACAGTAAAGTTGGCCATGTCAAGCTTCATTTTGTCCAGCACTGCAAAAATAGACCTGCGAAGCACAGAATACCGTTGTACTCTATAAATACTGAAACGGGATCAACACAAAGACAAAGACAGCTGTGTTGTGACTTCCGTACAGAATGATGCTTTTGGAGGTGGCCACTAGTCCTTCCCTTACTTAAAAAGAAGCACGATATCCGTGATGTTCCTCAGCTTGTGGACTTCTACGTCCCTACACGGCGCGCAGAAGGCGCCCATGGTGTTGATGATGAACTGAGCCACCTTGCCGATGTCCAGTGCTCGGTTCTCTGCCTGCTGCTGGATGAGCGACAGGTCCAGCGCCTCCTCTATCTGTCCTTTCAAACGTGTCTGGTACGGCATCAGGAAGGACAGCAGTGTCTAAAGAGGACGATTAGAATTGAATTGCAGTGGCAAAGGGGAAAAAAAAAAAAAAACATATACAAACATTGAGACCTAGTGAGGTCTTGTTTACATTATGGGAACTATCCAACCTTCATATCATCAGGCCTAGTTAAACATTTAGACGTTCATTTGATTAATTGGCATAAATGTCAAACCTGAGACAATGTTACACAGTCAGTAACAATTCTTCTGTAACAGTATTGATTGAAGCTGAATTTATTACTTTGAATGCTTATGAATTATGCATTATGACCTGGCCAACATATACAGGTGCATCTCAATAAATTAGAAGGTCGTGGAAAAGTTCATTTATTTCAGTAATTCAACTCAAATTGTGAAACTCGTGTATTAAATAAATTCAATGCACACAGACTGAAGTAGTTTAAGTCTTTGGTTCTTTTAATTGTGATGATTTTGGCTCACATTTAACAAAAACCCACCAATTCACTATCTCAACAAATTAGAATATGGTGACATGCCAATCAGCTAATCAACTCAAAACACCTGCAAAGGTTTCCTGAGCCTTCAAAATGGTCTCTCAGTTTGGTTCACTAGGTAAGCCACAAACATTCATTGCCAAAGAAGCTGGCTGTTCACAGAGTGCTGTATCCAAGCGTGTTAACAGAAAGTTGAGTGGAAGGAAAAAGTGTGGAAGAAAAAGATGCACAACCAACCGAGAGAACCGCAGCCTTATGAGGATTGTCAAGCAAAATCGATTCAAGAATTTGAGTGAACTTCACAAGGAATGGACTGAGGCTGGGGTCAAGGCATCAAGAGCCACCACACACAGACGTGTCAAGGAATTTGGCTACAGTTGTCGTATTCCTCTTGTTAAGCCACTCCTGAACCACAGACAACGTCAGAGGAGTCTTACCTGGGCTAAGGAGAAGAAGAACTGGACTGTTGCCCAGTGGTCCAAAGTCCTCTTTTCAGATGAGAGCAAGTTTTGTATTTCATTTGGAAACCAAGGTCCTAGAGTCTGGAGGAAGGGTGGAGAAGCTCATAGCCCAAGTTGCTTGAAGTCCAGTGTTAAGTTTCCACAGTCTGTGATGATTTGGGGTGCCATGTCATCTGCTGGTGTTGGTCCATTGTGTTTTTTGAAAACCAAAATCACTGCATCCGTTTACCAAGAAATTTTGGAGCACTTCATGCTTCCTTCTGCTGAGCAGCTTTTTGAAGATGCTGATTTCATTTTCCAGCAGGATTTGGCACCTGCCCACTCTGCCAAAAGCACCAAAAGTTGGTTAAATGACCATGGTGTTGGTGTGCTTGACTGGCCAGCAAACTCATCACACCTGAACCCCATAGAGAATCTATGGGGTATTGTCAAGAGGAAAATGAGAAACAAGAGACCAAAAAATGCAGATGAGCTGAAGGCCACTGTCAAAGAAACCTGGGCTTCCATACCACCTCAGCAGTGCTACAAACTGATCACCTCCATGCCACGCCGAATTGAGGCAGTAATTAAAGCAAAAGGAGCCCCTACCAAGTTTTGAATACATGTACAGTAAATGAACATACTTTCCAGAAGGCCAACAATTCACTAAAAATGTTTTTTTTTTTATTGGTCTTATGAAGTATTCTAATTTGTTGAGATAGTGAATTGGTGGGTTTTTGTTAAATGTGAGCCAAAATCATCACAATTAAAAGAACCAAAGACTTAAACTACTTCAGTCTGTGTGCATTGAATTTATTTAATACACGAGTTTCACAATTTGAGTTGAATTACTGAAATAAATGAACTTTTCCACGACATTCTAATTTATTGAGATGCACCTGTAGATTGGTCGATTCATCTGCCATATTGTCTGCATAAGCGATTTGTATCAAGATAGATATCAAGATAGAAAGGAGTTTATCAGAATACACAATTAACAGAGACATGCATCTTTTTTGGGGGAAAAAATAATAAATTAAGAAAAAAACTATTCTGAGACACTGCAAAAGCAATGTTTTTGCATCCTAAATTGTAAAATGATATTCTTAATATTCTATTTTTTTTTTTTTTACCACAATTACCATAATAGATGAGATTTGAAAAAATAAAAAATAAATAGCAAGATCATCAGATAACAGCAACGTTAATGTTAGCTAACATTATACCACAGCGCTGCTAAATTCTCAAATCTGATTGGTCATGAGATGTTTTTGTATAAAAACTTGTATAATCGCTGATATAGTGATGTTTTTTGTAAAGAGAATTTTTTTTTTTTTTTTTTTTTTTTTTTTACATTTACAGAAGGAGTCGCCAGTGTCAGAGCTTTATAACAGTCAGTGGTAAAAATGTTCCTATAAGTTTTTCGACATGAAGTCTTTAGGACAGAGGAGATTGTGCTTTCCAGTTTTTCAATAACACGACAAGCTGCATTTTTTGCTTCATCAACTCCAAAATATAAATAAATAAATAAAAATGGACAGGCTGGTTAGGGAATTTTTGTTTATAGCTGCTATAACATACAGTGGGTATAGAAAAGAGTCACCCCCCATTTAAAATAATCACATTTTGTTGCTTTTCAGCCTGAAATGAAGACGGACAGTTTTTGTTTTATTCAGCTGTATTTACTCAGTGCAACTTATAACATCCAAGTGAAAGATACAACACCAACATGTCAGAAAAAAAATATAAAAAAGTAAAAAAAACAAACAAAAAAAACAGAATCACTGAGTTGGACAAAGGATCACCCCCTTGCTTTAATTTGCCTTAATTTTTTAATTACAGCCTTTAGTCTGTTGGGATATGTCTCTACTAACTTTGCACATCTAGACTTTGCAATATTTGCCCACTTTTCTTTGCAGAACTGCTCAAGTTCAGTTAAATTTGATGGTGACCGTTTGTGGACTGCAGTCTTCAAGTCATTCCACAGATTTTCAGTGGGGTTTCAGTCTGGGCTCTGACTAGGCCATGCAAGGATATTCACCTTTTTCTCCTTCAACCACTGTGTGGTCAGTTTTGCTGTGTGCTTTGGGTCATTGTCATGTTGGAAGGTAAACCTTCTTCCCATTGACAACTTTCTGGCAGAGGGCAGCAGATTTTCCTCAAGAATTTGACAGTATTTTGCCCCATCCATTTTCCTTCTATCCTGACAAGTGCCCCAGTCCCTGCTGCAGAGAAACACCCCCATAACAGGATATTACCACCTCCATGCTTTACTGTAGGAATGGTGTTATTTGGATGGTGAGCTGTATTGGATTTCTGCCATATCGTTTGGTGTTCAGGCCAAATAATTCAATTTTATTCTCATCTGACCATAACACCTTTTTTCATGTGGCCTCAGAATCTTCCAGGTGTGTTCATGTGGCCTTTCTTGAGTAGTGGCTTTTTTCTTGCAACCCTAACATACAAGCCACATTTGTGGAGAATTTGTGATATTGTTGTCCCATGCACACAATGACCACTCTTTGTCATAAATTCCTGCAACTGCTTCAGAGTTGCTGTAGGCCTCTCGGTAGCCTCTCTGACCAGTTTCCCCCTGGCTCTTTCATCCAGTTTGGAGTGACGTCCTGATCCAGGGAGGGTCTGTGTTGTACCAAATACCTTCCACTTGGGCATTAATAAAGCCTTTAAAAAATTTTTGTATCCATCTCCTGACATGTACCTGTCCACAACTTCATCCCAGAGACCTTTTGACAGTGCCTTAGCAACCCATAGTTGATTGTTTGCTTCAGTTGCACTACAAAATGCTCCAGAAAAGCTCTTTTCATGCTGAACTAATCAAAATGACCACAGCTGATCACAGTTGAAAGTCAAATGGCTTTGTGTGCCATTGAGAAGGTGATTAGCTACACCTTATTGACTTTACAAGTCATTTTTGGGGCGGGGCGGGGCGGGGGGGGTGATCCTTTTTCCAATTCAGTGATTCTGGTTTTTTATTTTTTTCTGACATGGTGTTACAGTGGGGGGAAAAAAGTATTTGATCCCCTGCTGATTTTGTATGTGTGCCCACTGACAAAGAAATGATCAGTCTATAATTTTAATGGTAGGTGTATTTTAACAGTGAGAGACAGAATAACAACAAAAAAAATGAAAAAAATGAAAAACGCATTTCAAAAAAAGTTATAAATTGATTTGCATTTTAATGAGGGAAATAAGTATTTGACCCCTTCGACTTAGTACTTGGGGGCATGTGGTTCTTTAATAGACAGTGAGGCTTACTGACACTGATCAAGCTGCCTCTATAGTTTTGATGGACTTACCTCTTTAATTTCCCCGACCAGTTTGATAGCATGTTCATAGACAGGCGGGTCGTCGTTCAGCTGGGCTTCAAGACAATCCCAGAATGCTTTGTGCACAATTTCCTTAACGTGTTTCTCTAAACTGCAGGTAAAATTTTTTTACAAAAAAAAACCAGGAAAAATTATATTTTCTATTCTAGTTTTGTGATTCAGTAGTTTAGTAAATGATTGGGTTTTTGAACGACTTTACCTTCCCTCAGCAGGCTCAGAGGGTTTGAGTTGGAAACCACCGTTCACTGTGATCTCATGAGCCAATGCCATGTTAGTCACGCCTTTAGCCGTCTCCATCAGCTCCTCCACGGTCACGAACTTGGACGGGCTGGCTGTTAACACAATCAGAATAATATACAGACCTCCTCAGTAAAATCAGAATCTTTAAATGCCGGATACAGTGTATACAAGGAATATCTCTAAGTGCAGTTAACAGTGAGCAGTACTGAAATATAAATATGTAGGCTTGTGCGATATTGATTTTCCCTCAGATGTTTTAAATCGCCATTTCAGTTTTAAGGAGAGTAGAGGAGGCGTGAAAATATTACCAGTTGTGCAGTCAGGAAAAACAAAACAAAAAAAAAAACACTCAGCTGGATTTTTTTATGTGATTGTGCAGTAATACACCGTAAACAGTTAAACAAAACATATTTCAGTATAATCCTTTTAGAAAGCAATTGTCTAATCTCCTCATCACCAACATTTTCACTGTTGATGCTGCTCAGTGTGGAGCTGGAGAGCACAGGAGAAAAAAAAAAAAACCCAGCATATTTTATCACTTTCTATTTATCATCACTATATTGTGAGTCTTTGTAGGCCGAGAGTTTATGGCAGGACCAAGACCATTGATTTGTGGTCCCAAGACCAAGACCGGTCTCAAGTACCACAAGACAAGTCGGCATACCGCTCAAGCCTAATACCATGGTTTGAAATGTAATGTTTTATTTCAATTGTATAATCAGTCTGTACAGGATTTCAGAGTTTTTTTTTTGGGATTGTTGAGGCAAAAATGCTTGATTTTCCTGTGTCTTTTTTCACAATTTGCGATGCAATTTGTGGATATTTTTTTTTTTGTTGCTTTTTTTCCCCCCTGGAAAACTACTTGAATAGGTAAAATTGCAATTGCAAAAGATTGTTTTGATGTTTGTTGGAAAATTAGACCTTTTAGCTGTACTCATGTTCAACACACGTGAATTGAAGAGAGCTTTGGCTGGAAGCACGTTATGACGACGTCACATGACGCTTCTTGGCCCACATCTGCGGAAAATCTGAGGTAATTTTGAAAAATTGCACTGCGATCGGAAAAATGCGAAATCCTGGAGGGACTGAATAATGGAGATCTAAATAATATAAATCACTCATGCAAGTAGGGGGCGAGAGATCAGAAATGAAGACTGCCGAGCAGAGACAACACGTTACTGAATTAATCCGTCGTTTATTTATCAGTTATATATTTATTTAAATAAAAGGTTTGCAAATTTGCAAAAAGAATATACGGTAAGTATGCGTGTGCTTTAAAGATTTGACATAACTTAATGTTTTGAGACATACGCAGTTACAAAACATGTACAGCAGGTGTTTGGGGTGCATCAAGTGTGTTAGAAGTAGAGAAAACTCTAAACTGGTCTTACACGGAGGAGTCTGTCGATGAGGACTCGGCGTGATCGTTCTGATTCTGTTACGCAGCAGCTCCTCTGATCCATCGGTCTGGCCTGTGCAATCTTCTGACGCTTCATCGTCGACCTTCTTTCCTTCCTCATTCGATGATTTATTGGGTTCTTTGGGCATCCTCCACAAGCCAGCTGTGATCTGGACAAAGCGGGATCAGCTCAGATCTGTTTAGAACATACACACAGACACGCTTGTCATACTTAATCATTTTAAATGTAGAGAAATTTGATGTAGAAAGAATGTAGAGAACTTTAGGAGAAAATATAGAAGAAATCTTCGTTTAGTGTTGTCAGATTTTTTCTTCATTTATTTCTAGCAAATGGCACAATATTCTGAATCCAGTTTCCTAAATGTATTCAGCAATATATTCAATTACAAAACATGAACAAGAATAAATCCGTTAAAAGACACAAAAATGACTGTGCTGGATCAGTGTTCTACAATTTGACCACACAGACATCGTTTCCTGTGTTATTGCTCATCAGTTTTCTTTATGTTCTGCTTCAGGGAGGTTAATATGGAAATCAAGGATCAAAATGAATGCACTGGAAAAGCGAGAAAGACCAAACCACTCAAACTGTTTAAACGAACTTTCTTTTTACTGTACCATGGTGATTCATGCTGATTTCACATCATTCAAATCAGATAATAGAATTACAATTGTATCTAGAATGAAAAAGGAAAAAGAAACAGATGGCACAGTGTAGGCTTGTTACATTGTATAAAGAAAAATACACAGAAAAGAATAAACAAGGGAGGGATGGATGGATGGATGAATGGATGAACCATCACACTGCCACCGCCATGCTTGACCATATGTATGATGATGTTTTCGTGGAATTTTGTGTTTGGTTTACGCCAGATTTAACGAGACCCCCGTCTTCCAAAAAGTTCCACTTTTGTCTCATCAGTCCATGGAACATTCTCCCAAAAAGTTTGAGGATCATCAAGGTGTGTTTTGGCAAAAATTCAGACAGGCCTTAAATCTTCCTCTGGGTTAGCAGTGGTTTTCGCCTCGTCACTCTTCCATTATACCATTTTTGCCCAGTGTCTTTATGATAGTGGAGTCATGAACAGTGACCTTTATTGATGCAAGAGAGGCCTGTAGGTCCTTTGATGTTGTCCTCAGCTCTTTTGTGACTTCCTGGATGTGTACTTGCTGTGCTCTTGGAGGCTCTTTGGAAGGTCGGCCACTTCCGGGAAGGTTCACTACTGTGTTGATTTTTTCCATTTGGAGATAATGGCTCTCACTGTGGAGTCTTTGGAGTCCCAGAGCCTTTGAAATAGCTTTGCAACCCTTCTCGTACTGATGTCTTTCAGTCACCTTCTTCCTCATCATTTCTGGAATTTCTTTCAATTTTGGCATAGTGTGTTACTTCATGCTGTTGAAGTTCTATTTAAGTGTTGATTTGATTGAACAGGGTTTGCAGTAATCAGGCCCGGTTGCGTCTAGTCCAGCTGAACCCCATTGTGAATGCAGTTCCATAGACTTGGGGAATTAGTAACTAGAGGGGCAAATACATTTTCACACAAGCCCAGGTGGTATTACATACGTGTTTTGCTTCAATAAATAACATTCATTTAAAAACCGTATTGTGTGTTTACTCAGGTTGCCTTTGTTTTATGTTGCATTTCGTTTGAAGATCTAAAACTATTTAGTATGAGCTATACATAAAAACAGAAGAAAACACTTTTTCACAGTACTGTATATATATAGAGAGAGAGATAGAGATAGACAGAGAGACTGACTTCAGATAATTCAATTTTGTGTTCTAAATCAGACAGATACGTTACTTATCCCCAAGGGAAATTCAAATTTCCATAGCCGCACATCTTACAAACAAAAACAGCGAGACATTGCACTAGACATTGAGTAATAAAAAAAATACAGTAATAAAAGTTAATAAAGAGAAATGAATAAAGTCTAACATATAAAAACATACTACACTAAGGGATGTCCTTGTCTGTGGTATTGATGACAACGCCATCAGTTTTTCAGTGCCCAACACTGAAAAACTGACAAAAAAAATAAAAAATTCATGCAATATGAATATTTTTTAATAGCTTGTATGTCCACCCTTTGCCTTTATATCCTCTGAAAAGCATTTGGATCTTCTCAGTGGTAATTATTCCTGACATCTCAGTTCTGTTCTGTGTACGCGGCCATTTTCAAATCAGGTCTGGAGGCCGAGATAGTCAGGGTGGTGGGGGGAAAAATAATAAATAAACAAACAAATAAATAAAGATTACACCCACATTTCATTTTTAACTACAAGATCACCAATATCACAATTAAATTCATTAAGAAAGCCTTAATGATACTGTTACCACTCCAAAGTTGATCATTTTCCTACAACAGCATGTCCCAAAGTGTTCTATTCCTCTTACTCCACAGCAATTTCTCAACGATTACGATTATAATGATTAAAGAACATGACATCATACTTTTTATGAGCATATTAATATAAACCTGAGATTCCCTTCAAGCCATCAGTACTGTCGGAGCTGATCTTACAGAAAATTAAAATCATCCAGAATCTTAGAATGATAAGCAACATATTATATATACTGTATATACTGTATATTCAGCATAAACTTTTTTGTCTCAAAGTAACTGATAAGTGATGAACATTTAGCACACAGCTGGACGAATATTAGCGATTCGGGATCTTAGGGAACCAAACAGGATTTGAACTCACAACCGTTCCGGCCACATGCTTGGTCAAACAATAGCTGCAGGTTTGCAGTGTCAGTGTTGAAAAGACTAACCAGCTGGAAAGCACTTGAACTGCTTGTCTGGACAACCCCCAACACAAATCTCATTGTTACTTGTTACTGGTACTCAGCTGTTGTCAGGAACCCTAGACTGTCTCATGCTGGGGTCAAGAACAGAAAGAGTAAAGGCTCACAGGGGAAAAAAAAAAACCAAAAAACGTTTAACGTCCTTTTCCCTGCACGGATATTTAATCTACAGGTTGCCAGGCAACTTGACAACATTCTGCAAGGCGACCCAGTTTGAGGAAGGGCATTACTGTTTGCTCAAACCTTTTGTAGCGTTTAACTAAATCATAATGACTAAATTGCGAGGAGAAGTGCAGGAAAGCAGAACTCTGGCACGTTTAATTGATGTGAACGTCATGCAGAGCTGATGGAAATGTAACTTGTAGCATGGTACCGTGGTCATTATATTACAAGGGACGGCTAAAATCTAGTATCTGACGAATTCATTAGGAACTGAGCAAAAAGTTACATCACTAAGTCTCATCGATGGCATGATAAGAATGATGTGAGGCAAAATATTACACACCTACAAACACTTAAAGGTGCATTAGGTAAGAATAGTCTAATTTATAGCCAGAATCGACAAAGAATACAGAAAACAAGTATAAAATTAAATAAATTTGACCTGAAATGTGAACATATCGAAGTCCTAAAACTAAATAACGAGAACCCAATTAAACAAATGATGCAAAAATGTTATAGTTTTTACATTTATTTATTGAGCAAAATTATCCAACATTAAATACCTTTGCTGAAAAAAGTATGTAAACTTATGCTTTCAGTAAATGGTGTGACACCTTTGAGCAGCAATAACTTGAAGCAAACGTTTCCGATAACTGTGGTGATCAATCCTGCATTGTGGCGCATTCCTCCTTACAAAACTGCTTCAACTCAGTGATGTTGGTGGGCTTCCTTGCACGAACTGCTCTTTTCAGGTCCTTCCACAACATTTCTATTGGGTTACGGTCTGACTTGGCCATTCCAAAGTGTTCAATTTCTTCCGCTTTAACCATTTCTCTGTAGACTTACTCGTGTGCTTAGGATGGTTGTCTTGCTGCGTGACCCACTTACAGTTAAGCTTCAGTTCACAGACAGATACCCTGACATTCTCCTGGTACAATCTAGGATTCATAGGTCCATCAATAACGGAAAGCCGGTTTGGACCCAAACCATGATGCTGCCACCCCCATGCTTCACGGTTGGGATGAGGTTCTTATGTTGGAATGCTGTTTTTGGTTTGCACCCAACAGAATGCTTTTCATTTAAAGCAAAAAAAAAAAAAAGTTATATTTTGGACTCATCTGTCCACAGAACAGTCTTCTAAAAAATGCAAAAGTGGCCTGTAGGTCCTCAGATGTTACCCTGGGGTTCTTTGTGACTTCCTGTGATATTATTCGCCGCGCCCTTGGAGTGATTTTCTGCTGGACGACCGCTCCTTGGGAGAGTAACAGTGGTGCTGAATTTCTTCCATCTGTAGGTCATCTACCTCACAGTGGATTGGTGGAAGCCAAACTCTTTAGAAATGGTTTTGTAACCCTTCCCAACCCGCCGAGCATTGATAACTCTTTTTCTGGGGTCCTCGGGAATCTCCTTCGATCGAGGCATGGCATACTTCCATAAACCTGTGTGGTGAAGACCAGACTTCGACAGTGAAGACCCACATTTATGTTCTTGAAACATGGGCGGGCCTAATTGCCATCCCCTTGATTGAAACACTTGCCTTCAATCACCACATTTAAATGAACTCATACTCCTAGAGGTTCACATACCTTTTCCAACAAAGATGTTTAATTCTGGATCATTTTTGCTTAATAAATAAATGTAAAAACGGTCATGTTTTTGTGTTGTTTGCTTAACTGGGTTCTCTTTTATCTAGTTTAAGGACTTAAATGAAGATCTGATCGGGTTTCAGGTCATATATATATGAAGGAATACAGAAAATTGTAAATGTGATCAGAAGCTTTCTAACTGCACAGTAGCTGTAGATCAAATTATCCATATTTGCTTGCAGTATAAGTAGGTTGTTTTTGCTTTCTCACGTTTTTCCTAAGTGTTTGTGACTGGAAAATCGTGTTATTGACATGGAGCTGTCGATGCATGTATGTTTAGACAATGTAAATGTAAATACAGGACAGATATCTGGTCTTTTCATGTCCCTCCAGCTGGTTAATTTGTACTGGTATGACACTGACATGACACTGGCTCAATCCCAAATGGCCACCAACACCCTACACTAGCGCACTATTTAGGGCAAGAATTAACAGCTTCTAATCCCTACACAGTGTACTACATGCACATCAGTCTTCCGTTTCGGCTGTTACCCTTTTCAAACCTAGCTCATTTAGCTTTGCTTGGCTAACTACGCAGATAAAGACTCCCCACGACAAGCCGAGGCTTTTGTTTTTGAATTTAGCTCCGCTGTTTTTAGCCACTACATCAGCTAAGGTCAGGTGATTCATTCAAATAAAACAAGCAGATAATAACTAACAACCTTACCTGACTTTTTTCGATAAACGACTCAAAAGCGTCAGCGCTGTATTTAGATCAGAAGGTCGCGTTCTGCCACTTGTATGATAAAAAAAAAAATAAAGTATCCAAGTGACTGCCCACCACCCACCAAACGTTTGCTTGGATTCTCGATGAATCTGATGCCCAAATAAACATTTTCCTATCTGTATTCCGATAAACCCCGCCTCCTGTGCTGGGATTTGCCAATAGTTCACGTTTAAACTCACGAACAGTGCGCCAATTGGACAATTTACGGTTGTTATGACTTATTACCCAATCATTGTAGAGGAATCCGGATGCTTTGAACCAATCATAGCACAGGAGGCGGGATTACACCGAAAGCGAGTAGGGACAAATTTCGCGTCTATTTACGGAAGTAGAACCTCATGATAACGTATTGGAGTTCTTTAACGTTACAAAATAACTGACGCGAGACAGGACGGCTAACAACATTTCCCATAATGCAATGCAAGTCCCTCCCCTTACATTATTATTTTTTTAAATTCAACTGTCATTTTTCTAGACAGAAGGGCTTATGGGTAGGTGAGCAAACAAACAAATAAACACGTATTGTATAATTTAATGTACATGTACGCGAAAACTGTCATTCATGATAGTTTAAAAATATCACCCTGTTCAACTGGATATTAAATTACTTTAATAAACCTGTCACAGTGCTAATTGTAGTAACGTGCCATAGATCACCAAATATTCAAACATGTATATTATATGTTATTGAGAGTTAGCTTGAAAATCAGTTTCTGGCAGAAACTGCCATCAGACAAGACAGATAGCTTTTATCTCCAACAAACTAATTAAATACTTTCTCAACCCATATCGATCAAGAACACACAAACTAGATTAGACACTAGAGACTGACTGTCTGGACTTCTCCTTCTCTAGTTCAGCACTTAAACTGGGTCATGCCATAGAGCCTGTGAATCTATAATTAGTCATCACTAAAAATAGACACTGGCATTTGTATGTATAAGTGAATGGTCTCGCTTCTGCCAGTCTCAGCTGACAGAAAATGGTCTAATAATGCTACCTCTAATCATAGACATTCTTATTTTATTCGTTAATTCCTCTTTAGTAACTACTTTGTCAGGGTCGGTGTATATTTTACCAGTACGACCAGTATGATTTTTGTCAGAGGATGAAAGTTGGCTTATAAATTAGTTCAACAATTAGTTCAACACTTGCCAGCACTAATTCAACTGAGAAAACAGCCTTGTGCCAGTCACTGCATGTCCAAGTTGGATACAGTGTTTGGATTCCTTGTTGTCGGTTACTTGTGATCTGTGAAAAAGTGTGATATGTCCAGTTGCACTGATAAGTGTGAGGTGCTCATTTATTAGGATGCATACCAGAATGCAGTCCCTGCTGGGAAGGAAAAAAAACAGCCTAGGAAAGTTAGCTGGTCTTAACTATCTGCTCAGGATTGTTTTAGAGGGAGCTTTGCTCACTTTCAGGTTGATTTTAGCTGGTCATACTGGTTTTAGCTGGTCAGCGTTGTTTTAGAGGGGTTTTGGTCACTTTCAGGATGGTTTCACCTGGTCAGTTTCAACAGCCTTGATGGTCAGGCTCGTTTTGGTTGAAGTGTTTAAAGTCAGACAGGCAAAAAGGCTAGAATGGATGCTAACTAACTGGCATGAACCTGAATGATTAACACTGATCACAATGATTATCACATTAAAGCTGAGGAGATTCTGCATGAGAGTAAGAATTATTTTAATGTTATATCTTAAATGTTAATTAAAATAAATGGATAACAAAGAAAACCACTTAGGATATGATATTATATATGATAAATGATATATTCCACCACCACGCAGTAAAGAAATAAAATGCAGTCGCAATTGTGTTTTTCAAACATTAGGTGTCACCAAAGCCTAAATTTCTGGAACAGGCATTTTTGTGTGTGTGTGTGTGTGTGTGTGTGTGTGTGTGTGTGTGTGTGTGTGTGTGTGTTTTCTTTTCTCTCCCTTTTTAGAAACGCTGAGGACATTAAAATCCATCCTGTTCCAGTACATTACCTGGTTTTACATACAAACTAACAACAAAAGGACAACAAAAAAAATACTAATGCACTACATAATCAAAACAAAACAGTGTGCCACCACAGATTAGTGGTTTTAGAATGCAGTCAAGAAATGATATTGAGTACAAATATTTATTTAATTTGTGTGAAAAATGTTAAAGGTTAAAAAAAAAAAACTTTGTTCATTTTGTTCCATAATAATAATAATAATAATTATTATTATTATTATAAGAAGAAGAAAAAGTATGATAAGAATAATAAAACAGAGTTCATTCCAAACCATTTTAGGCCCCTGAAATGAACTCAGTGCAAGTTACCCACATTTTCTACACTATCACTACATACTTGCTTGTTTATTAATTTCTGTTGGCCAGCTTGGTCACCAGCTGCCTGTCACACGTTGATGGACATTTATTTTTCCTACAGTATATTGCAGATGCTTGTTGCATCTTAGAGAGTTGAAGCTTCCAAAACGTTCTCTGTGAAGATCCAAGTATGTAACTAAGATGGGTAATTAGATGAATTTGAATGTTAAAGTATAAGGGTGTGTCAGCCAATCAATAGTGTTTCTGTCTTGTTTTCAGCCTCGTTAGCGCAGCAGGTAGCGCGTCAGTCTCATAATCTGAAGGTCGTGAGTTCGATCCTCACACGGGGCATGGATTTGTTTTCAGAATTAAGTAGATTTTGCCACCAGATGCGCATTTAAGCCATGAAGGAAAATTATTTTATTCTTTAGCTCTCTCTCTTTTTTTTTAATTTTTTTTTTTAGATTTTTCCAGAGCTAAACATTATAATGCATTGTATACAATGCACATTTAATGGGGGGGCCCAGTGCTCTGTGTTTTGGTGCTGGATGTGCTGCTCCCGATCTGCACTGAGTGAGGTCTTCCAGTCAGGAAGTCTAGGATCCAGTTTCAGAGGGAGGAGTACAGGCCCTGATCTGAAGGTGGCGTCTCGGGTCCTCATTGATGCACCTGCTGATATAGCTGGTCACTGATGCCGTGTGTTCCTCCAAGTTGGTGGAGTCACTATCAGTTGCAGCCTCCCTGATCCTGTGCCAGTCAGTGTGCTCAAAATAGTTCTGAAGAGCAGATTTAGGTAGATTTAAGTAGGCCCAGTGCCTCGTGTTGTGGTGCTGGAGATGCTGCTCCCGATCCGGACTGAATGATGTCTCCCAGTGCGGTCTCCCATAATTAGGTTGGATCGAACGTTAAAGTATGAGGGTGTGTCGGCCAATCAGTGTTGTTGAAGCTTCCAAAACGTTCACTGTGAAGATCCAAGTATGTAACTAAGGTGGATAATTAGAGGAGCTTGAATGTTAAAGGATAAGGGTGTGTCAGCCAATCAATAGTGTTTCTAACTTGCGTTCAGCCTCGTTAGCGCAGTAGGTAGCGCGTCAGTCTCATAATCTGAAGGTCGTGAGTTCGATCCTCACACGGGGCATGGATTTGTTTTCAGAATTAAGTAGATTTTGCCACCAGATGCGCATTTAAGCCGTGAAGGAAAATTATTTTATTCTTTAGCTCTCCTTTTTTTTAGACTTTTCCAGAGATAAACATTATAATGCATTGTATACAATGCACATTTAATGGGGGGGCCCAGTGCTCCGTGTTTTGGTGCTGGATGTGCTGCTCCCGATCTGGACTGAGTGAGGTCTTCCAGTCAGGAAGTCTAGGATCCAGTTTCAGAGGGAGGAGTACAGGCCCTGATGTGAAGGTGGCGTCTCGGGTCCTCATTGATGCACCTGCTGATATAGCTGGTCACTGATGCCGTTCGTTCCTTTTCTCTCCCTTTTTAGAAACGCTGAGGACATTAAAATCCTTCCTGTTCCAGTACATTACCTGGTTTTACATACAAACTAACAACAAAAAGACAACAAAAAAAAAATACTAATGCACTACATAATCAAAACAAAACAGTGTGCCACCACAGATTAGTGGTTTTTGGATGCAGTCAAGAAATGATATTGAGTACAAATATTTATTTAACTTGTGTGAAAAATGTTAAAGGTTAAAAAAAAGAAAAACTTTGTTCATTTTGTTCCATAATAATAATAATTATTATTATTATTATTATTATAAGAAGAAGAAAAAGTATGATAAGAATAATAAGACAGAGTTCATTCCCACCTTTGTAAAAGAAAAATGGAAAAAAAAGAGAATTAAAAATGAATGTGATGTTGAACAATGGTTTCCCCCGTTCTTTCTAAAAGAACAGTAAAAATAAATAAGTAAATAAATTTATATATATATATATATATATATATATATATATATATATATATATATATATATATATATATATATATATATATATATATATATAATAAGCTAGTGTTCATTCCCACCTTCGTAAAGGACAAAAATACAACTTTCTTTCAGCTCTTTCTAAAGGCATACTTCTTCAACTACAGTCTTTTTTTTTTTTTTTAATAAAATAATAAATAATTTTGACGAAGCTTTTGGAAAGAAAGAAAAAAGGAGGTTGTCATGTTATTACCACATTGGTTAACACAGTTAGTACAGTATTATATAGGGTAATGAAAACATGGAATTCACTACTATTGTTATTGACTAAAATAACACAGAAGTCAAATTTTAAAAGGCAACATCTTGGATCATCACATTTATAGGATGTTCTGCATATGGAGATGATATGAAAGAGTAACAATGGGTCAGATTATGATTTTGTCTATTTTACACATTTATGTATAAGTACACTATTAAGAATATGTTGATATGAAATAGAATGTTATGTTTTTAATGTATGTTTCTGAATGTATTTTCACTGTTTTTTATTATGTATATGTTTAATGTGAGTTTTTAAATGTATGTGGAGCCCAGGAAGACTAGCAGTGTTCTAGGGCAAAGCTAATGGGGATCCTAACAATTAAACTAAACTAAACCACATTCCCCCAGCAACAGTCGTCATCTCCGGCAGCTGATTGGTACAATCTTGGAAGCATAGTGGGCTTTGATTGGTTCAATGTTCCAATGATTAAAACGTTTGATATCACACTGTGATTTGATTGGCTGTTCCTTCTAACGCCGACCCGCGAACGAAGGTTCCTCAGGTGATTAGCTATTCAGTAATGAGGTAATTAGGAATAATGCCATAATGTAGCATTAACACAACAAGATACGTACGTACCATAAAGAATAATGGTGTCTAATTAAACATATTTATACTTGTAACTGTTTATGCTAATACAAAAGGGCATAAATTGTGTGCGGTTTGATAAATTAGCTAGCTAGCTAATCTCTGGAGTCTTCAACAGATTAGCTGCTAAATTGCTATGGCTAGTTTGCTACACCATTTTCTAGATCGATGACAGTTTGATAGCTGGCAAAATGACGTAGGCGTGTTTTGTCATTCTGTATTAAGACTGACATTTACAAGTTATTTGTCATGTGCAAGAAATTTCTTAAACATCATATGCACAGTTTTGTTTGCAAAAACAGTCATGTAATTAGTTATAGTTAACGAACTAGCATGCTAAACCAGCTAATTACAGCATGTCGACATATTTTATTGGATTTTTTATTTTTGACCTCAATACTGGAATGTGCACTAATGTTCACATGAAGGTTAGGATTGGAATACATATATGACACCTGTACTAGCAGCCACTAGGGAGTCTAGTTTGCTAGCTAATGCTAGTTAGGAATATATGTTGCTGTCAGAGATAAAGTCTAACGTTTAGTCATTTCGTAAGAGACGTTAACATCACCTTTACTCCATGGTTTCTTTATGGCGTATGGTATGTTTAAAGTCGCATAGTTATTCTTAGAAGTAATCTTTTAAATTTGCCTCCGCCAATCACAACCGTTCTTGGGGCTATACCCGTGATGCTTTGCACACAGCCTCGTTAGCGCAGTAGGTAGCGCGTCAGTCTCATAATCTGAAGGTCGTGAGTTCGATCCTCACACGGGGCATGGATTTTTTTTCTGATCTAAGTAGATTTTACCATCAGATGCACGTTTAAACAAAATTATTTTTTCATTATTTTTCTTTAACTCTCTCTCTCTCTCTCTTTTTTTTTTAGACTTTTCTAGAGCTAAACATTACAATACATATTTACAATGTCGTGTACACTTTCCATCAGGAAAAAAAGGGGAAAAAACAGACAAGACAAAAAAAAGAAAGGCAGGAGCAAAATAGATTAATTATGTGGTCGGTTCAAACAGCAGATATTAGTGGCGGAGACCTATAAGTAACCTAAGGAGCAACACTCAACTTGATATGTCTTGATGTATATTCCAGGAAAAAGTCCCTTGGTAGAGCTCCTAAGTGAATATTTAATTTTTCCAAAAGTTTCTTCTTTGAAGATCCAAGTATGGATGTAACCCATATACTTTGATTAGATTACATTTGAAAGTTTTCAGATTGTGACAGCCAATCAGAACCATGCTGAAAAAAAGCTACCATTTTAGGCCCCTGAAATGAACTCGGTGCAAGTTACCCACATTTTCTACACTATCACTACATACTTGCTTGTTTATTAATTTCTGTTGGCCAGCTTGGTCACCAGCTGCATGTCACATGTTGATGGACATTTATTTTTCCTACAGTATATTGCAGATGCTTGTTGCATCTTAGAGAGTTGAAGCTTCCAAAACGTTTTCTGTGAAGATCCAAGTATGTAACTAAGGTGGGTAATTAGATGAGCTTGAATGTTAAAGTCTAAGTGTGTGTCAGCCAATCAATCGTGTCTCTGTCTTGTTTTCAGCCTCGTTAGCGCAGTAGGTAGCGCGTCAGTCTCATAATCTGAAGGTCGTGAGTTCGATCCTCACACGGGGCATGGGTTTGTTTTCAGAATTAAGTGGATTTTGCCACCAGATGCACATTTAAGCTGTGAAGGAAAATTATTTTATTCTTTTTCTTTAGCTCTCTTTTTTTTTTAGACTTTTCCAGAGCTGAACATTATAATGCATTGTATACAATGCACATTTAATGGGGGGGGGCCCAGTGCTCCGTGTTTTGGTGCTGGATGTGCTGCTCCCGATCTGGACTGAGTGAGGTCTTCCAGTCAGGAAGTCTAGGATCCAGTTTCAGAGGGAGGAGTACAGGCCCTGATCTGAAGGTGGCGTCTCGGGTCCTCATTGATGCACCTGCTGATATATATCCACCAAATGCACGTTTAAGCAAAATCTTCTTAAATCCTGATCTCCCAGTCAGGAAGTCTAGGATCCAGTTTCAGAGAGAGGTGTACAGGCCCTGATTGGATTGTCTTTCTGATCAGGTGCTGAAGAATGATTGTGTTGAATGCTGAACTGAAGTTTATGAACAGCATTTGACCCTCAGTGTCCTTTTTGTCCAGGGCCAGATGAAGGGTGGTGGCGATGGTGTCGTCTGTTGAGCTCTTGGGACTTTACACGAACCGTAGGGGGTCCAGTGAGGGGGTAGCAGGGTCTTGATGTGCCTCATGACGAGCCTCTCGAAGCACTTCATGGGAGTGGGTGTGAGTGCGACGGGACGGTAGTCGTTCTTCGGCACGGGGACAATGGTGGTGGTCTTGAAGCACACTGGAACAACGGCTCTGCTCAGGGAGATGTTGAAGACGTCACTGAGAACATCCACCAGCTGGTCTGTGCATCCTCTGAGCACTGTGCCAGGAATGTTGTCAGACACAGCACTTGGTCATTGCCACGTCATTCTGTGCCTCAAACTGAGTGTAGAAGTTGTTCACCGCATCTGGAAGGGAGGCATCACTGCCACAGGCAGGAGATTTTGTCCTGTAGTTGGTGATAGCCTGGATGTCCTGCCACGTGTGCCGCGTGTCACTGCTGTCCTTGAAGCGCTTTGCCTCTCGAATGGCCCGGTGACAGTTAGGCCCTTGCTGTTCTTAGGGCTGCCTTGTCACCTGCTCCGAAGGTGGTGTCTCGGGCCCGCATTGATGCACCTGCTGATATAGCTGGTCACTGATGCCTTGTGTTCCGGCTGAAAAAAGCTACCATTTTAGGCCCCTGAAATGAACTCAGTGCAAGTTACCCACATTTTCTACACTATCACTACATACTTGCTTGTTTATTAATTTCTGTTGGCCAGCTTGGTCACCAGCTGCGTGTCACACGTTGATGGACATTTATTTTTCCTACAGTATATTGGAGATGCTTGTTGCATCTTAGAGAGTTGAAGCTTCCAAAATGTTCTCTGTGAAGATCCAAGTATGTAATTAAGGTGGATAATTAGAGGAGCTTGAATGTTAAAGTATAAGGGTGTGTCAGCCAATCAATCGTGTTCCTGTCTTGTTTTCAGCCTAGTTTTCAGCCTCGTTAGCGCAGCAGGTAGCGCGTCAGTCTCATAATCTGAAGGTCGTGAGTTCGATCCTCACACGGGGCATGGATTTGTTTTCAGAATTAAGTAGATTTTGCCACCAGATGCGCATTTAAGCCGTGAAGGAAAATTATTTTATTCTTTAGCTCTCCTTTTTTTAGACTTTTCCAGAGCTAAACATTATAATGCATTGTATACAATGCACATTTAATGGGGGGGCCCAGTGCTCCGTGTTTTGGTGCTGGATGTGCTGCTCCCGATCTGGACTGAGTGAGGTCTTCCAGTCAAGAAGTCTAGGATCCAGTTTCAGAGGGAGGAGTACAGGCCCTGATCTGAAGGTGGCGTCTCGGGTCCTCATTGATGCACCTGCTGATATAGCTGGTCACTGATGCCGTGTGTTCCTCCAAGTTGGTGGAGTCACTATCAGTTGCAGCCTCCCTGATCCTGTGCCAGTCAGTGTGCTCAAAATAGTTCTGAAGAGCAGATTTAGGTAGATTTAAGTAGGCCCAGTGCCTCGTGTTGTGGTGCTGGAGATGCTGCTCCCGATCCGGACTGAGTGATGTCTCCCAGTGCGGTCTCCCATAATTAGGTTGGATCGAACGTTAAAGTATGAGGGTGTGTCGGCCAATCAGTGTTGTTGAAGCTTCCAAAACGTTCACTGTGAAGATCCAAGTATGTAACTAAGGTGGATAATTAGAGCAGCTTGAATGTTAAAGTATAAGGGTGTGTCAGCCAATCAGTAGTGTTTCTGTTTTGTTTTCAGCCTCGTTAGCGCAGCAGGTAGCGCGTCAGTCTCATAATCTGAAGGTCGTGAGTTCGATCCTCACACGGGGCATGGATTTGTTTTCAGAATTAAGTAGATTTTGCCACCAGATGCGCATTTAAGCCGTGAAGGAAAATTATTTTATTCTTTAGCTCTCCTTTTTTTAGACTTTTCCAGAGCTAAACATTATAATGCATTGTATACAATGCACATTTAATGGGGGGGCCCAGTGCTCCGTGTTTTGGTGCTGGATGTGCTGCTCCCGATCTGGACTGAGTGAGGTCTTCCAGTCAAGAAGTCTAGGATCCAGTTTCAGAGGGAGGAGTACAGGCCCTGATCTGAAGGTGGCGTCTCGGGTCCTCATTGATACACCTGCTGATATAGCTGGTCACTGATGCCGTGCGTTCCTCCAAGTTGGTGGAGTCACCATCAGTTGCAGCCTCCCTGATCCTGTGCCAGTCAGTGTGCTCAAAATAGTTCTGAAGAGCAGATTTAGGTAGATTTAAGTAGGCCCAGTGCCTCGTGTTGTGGTGCTGGAGATGCTGCTCCCGATCCGGACTGAATGATGTCTCCCAGTGCGGTCTCCCATAATTAGGTTGGATCGAACGTTAAAGTATGAGGGTGTGTCGGCCAATCAGTGTTGTTGAAGCTTCCAAAACGTTCACTGTGAAGATCCAAGTATGTAACTAAGGTGGATAATTAGAGGAGCTTGAATGTTAAAGGCTAAGGGTGTGTCAGCCAATCAGTAGTGTTTCTGTCTTGCTTTCAGCCTCGTTAGCGCAGCAGGTAGCGCGTCAGTCTCATAATCTGAAGGTCGTGAGTTCGATCCTCACACGGGGCATGGGTTTGTTTTCAGAATTAAGTAAGTGATCCTGTGCCAGTGAGTGTGCTCAAAATAGTTCTGAAGAGCCTATTTAAGTAGGCCCAGTGCCTCGTGTGGTGGTACTGGAGATGCTGCTCCTGATCCGGACTGAGTGAGGTCTACCATAGTTAGGATGGATTGAACGTTAAAGTATGAGTGTGTCGGCCAATCAGTGTTGTCTGTGCTACTTTTTCAGACTCATTAGCGCAGTAGATAGCACATCAGTCTCATAATCTGAAGGTTGTGAGTTTGATCCTCATGTGGGTCAGTACCTTGTTTTCAGATTTAAGTAGATTTTGCCACCAGATGCATGTTTAAGCACATTTAAGCAAAATCTACTTAAATCCTGATCTCCCAGTCAGGAAGTCTAGGATCCAGTTTCAGAGGGAGGTGTACAGGCCCTGATTGGATTGTCTTTCCGATCAGGTGCTGAAGAATGATTGTGTTGAATGCTGAACTGAAGTTTATGAACAGCATTTGAACCTCAGTGTCCTTTTTGTCCAGGGCCAGATGGAGGGTGGTGGCGATGGTGTCGTCTGTTGAGCTCTTGGGACTTTACACGAACTGTAGGGAGTCCAGTGAGGGGGTAGCAGGGTCTTGATGTGCCTCATGACGAGCTTCTCGAAGCACTTCATGGCAGTGGGTGTGAGTGCGACGGGACGGTAGTCGTTCTTTGGTTCTTCGGCACGGGGACAATGGTGGTGGCCTTGAAGCACGCTGGAACAACGGTGCTGTTCAGGGAGATGTTGAAGACGTCATTGAAAACATCCACCAGCTGGTCTGCGCATCCTCTGGGCACTGTACCAGGAATGTTGTCAGACACTGCACTTTGTCATTGCCATGTCATTCAGCCAGTTGTTCACCACATCTGAAAGTGAGGCATCACTGCCACAGGCTGGTCATTTTTGTACCTGGTAGCACGTCAGTCTCATAATCTGAAGATTGTGAGTTCGATCCTCACACGGGGCATGGGTTTGTTTTCAGATTTAAGTGTATTTTGCCACCACACAATGCTGTGATAAAAATCTAAAGGTACTTCAGCTAAGTATTAGTTTAGGGGTGTGCACACTTATGCAACCAGGTTATTGCACATTTTTTATTTTTCACTTTTTTGCCTTAAAATTATTCTTTTTTCACTTTAATTAATAGGTTACAATATAGGTAGATCAAGGTTCTGAAATGATTTATGTTGGTTTAATATATTTTTACATCTCAAACACGTGCCATTTTAACAGGGATGTGTAGACTTTTTAGATCCACTGTACTTCTGCTAATTGCTAACTACTCCTCATATCAAACACATCATGTCCCTTTCTGCTTTTCGGAAGTTCTTATTTCTTACTCACTGTATTTTCTTTACTCACATACTTGCTTACTTATTCATTTCTGTTGGTCAGCTTGGTCACCAGTAGTCAGTCACTCTTTGATGGATGCTAATCTTTCCTATGTTGCAGATGCTTGTTGCATCTTGGAAAGGTGAAGTTTCTAAATCATTCTCTGTGAAGATCCAAGTAATTAAGGTAAGGTACTGTATAATTAGCTACGATTAAATCAGACTCATCCTATCTGTTCTTGTGCACCCACCACTTTCTTACGCATAGCCTTGTTAGCACACTAGGTAGCATGTCAGTCTCATAATCTGAAGGTTGTGCATTTGATCCTCACATGCTATATGATGTTTCCTGAGTATGCAAATTAATATTATTTTAATATAATATTAATATTCATATGTCAGTACGTATAAATCTGTGATCACACCAGCAAGCCATAAGGCAACTGTTAATTTCCTATATAGATTGCATGAGATGCAGACACCGAGATGTTCTCAATTCAATGCAGATTGATTGTGACATGATAAAGTGACAAAATCCAAATGATTCAATTTTTGTGTGAATTCCATAGACTGTTCCTATTCGGTAGTTTGTTTAGTTCCTACCCACGTTTAGCCCACACTCAATCTTAATTTGGCAGTCATGAATGGATTAAAAGTCATTATCCACATATTATACATACTGTAGGTCTCATGTACAACCATCAAAGCACTTGTAATATGTTAGAAAAATGTGTAATCGTGTTCTTTAACCATAATTTATTGTGGTACGTTGCATAAGCTGCTAAATGCGTTGCATTAATTGTAGAACATTATTTGCAAAGAAGTTTTACTCACACATAGTTATAGTGTATGTAGTCTGCACTCTTTGGTTCCGAGGTATTAGTCGTTTATGTTGGAGGGGTCAATTTCCCCATACACAAACTCAATTTGACTTGGACATACAAAAGACTTATAAACAATTTTTACCCAATATCGCCTGTAGGAAGTCGTGAACACTGCCAGCCGACTCACCCAGTTATGAAATAGTTTGCCGAAGGTAATGCTCTAGGCAGGGAATTATCCCATTTTATGGATGGTGTCCTTTTAATTTTGCCTTTCATGGCTTATAAAATTGTTTAATATCTGCTGAAGTGAATCAGTGAAGAAGCAAATATAAGAAGTCATTGAAGTCATTGCCCCCCAGGTCATTTGTGATAGTAGCAAATTCTAACAGGTTCATTTAATTCCTGAACATGATGGATAACGGCACCAGCTAAATGGACAAAAGCCTTTCTTCCATTAAAGCGTCAGGCAAAGTGAAGACCTCCCACTTCTGAAGTCAGGAACAGTGAGGGTACAAGGGGACTAACCACAGGTCATATTAAATAACTTGTATAATTCCACCCCAATGACAGTGCAATCTGTCCACTCAGTTTTATAGCTCTGACCCCTATTACGGTCTTGGCCTGGCATCATTTTTACCTTGATGGGTTAGAGCATTTCTTCCAAATCGGTGCCAAGGCTATACTCGACAATGCACTGTTGGTGATAGTGGATGTTTGAAAGGTCGAACTGTTTTATTGCATTTTCTACTTTTGCACAACTATCCTGCATTTCTGTGATCTCACAGGTGATCTGTTCAGCATCAAATGGAGTTCAGCGCTGACATTGAAACACATCATCTAGGGTCTGTGGTGGGTAGAGAAAAGGATTAACTATAATATGCAATAAATTAGCATCATAAGGCATAATTATAGAAATAGAAATGTCCTTTTTAAAACATATTTCTTAATTTTAGACCGACAAGGAATGTGAACTGAAGTTGTCAGACATTGTTCCCGAATCAGACAGCGGAATAATTTCGGTACAGCTTCTTGAATTTAAGACGAGCCTCCTTGAAGCAGTGGAGGAATTGCATATTCACAGGGTATGGCCCATCAGTCCTTACAGCATGTTCATTTATTTTGTCATTATTAATGAAATTGGTATTTGACGAGGTTATTAGCTCCTCACAGCGACTCAGCACACAGACACTATAAAGCCCTGGTTTCATTCTCTACTCAGAGATTAGGCATATCTTGGCATCTTTTTAATCTACAGATTTTTTTTTTTTGCACTATAGATTATCTAAGGAGAAATTAAAAGAAAAAAAAAACGTTGCTACAAAGACAACGTTTAATTCCTTTATTGTACAAAGCAAGATGAATATAATACACAGAGATTTTAAGTTTTTTTTTTTTTTATGAGTTTTTTATTCCCGTGTATTGAGAACAGATAGGAAGATGATACCATGCAATAAATGTCATAATATTTTAAGATTGCAGGTCTGCTAGTGCCCTTCAGTTATAGTTATAGTTATATAACAGCTCTATTCGGTTAAATCTAGATAGAACAGAAAGATGTAATTTGTTTGGAGGGGGTGTTAATGGGTTTTTGAATGAAGACGATGGCGACACTTTTCGTCCATTTGTACGAGTGCATTTACATCAGCATGGGGTCATGCAAGGAGGACCTGCCACATTCATGTCTTCATGCTTGTAAAACTGTTTCCCTCAAGCAAGCACTTAAACGCTGATACTGTACATGTAAAGGTTGTAGGACCAAAACTAAGCATTGGATCGCTCTCCATTTTATTGTTATTATCGTGCTGTTGGGGAACAAAGGCATTAAATCAGTCCGCTCCTCAGGCATGCCATTAAACTAACACTTTGTTGTTCCTTGGTTTATTGGACTGAAGGTTGAGGCAGAGGACGGCTGTCAGGTTCGTCTTACTCAGCTGTATAACACTGTGCATTTTTAATGTACATTTAGTACTTCTTATTTTAACAAGGTACAAATATGAGCAGAAATTCGACTTGGACTGTTTAGTCTGTGGGATTAATTATCCTGCATGAGTTTTAACCACGTTTAAACATATTTGTTTTTCTAATTGTACTTTTTTGTCCTAAGAATTTTGTACTGTTAGTTCTTTATGGTTTGGTTTATAGTATTTAGTTTTATAATCCCTTTGATATGTTTTCAGCTTATAAATCTGCTCTTCTCCTTTTAGGATTTACTCCGATGACCAAATTTAATGTCCTGTTTTTTTTCTGGGCAAAATCTCTAGTGAATTTATTGTCTAGCTTTACCTGGTGTGTATTTTCAAGTATATGCTATGCCTGTAACACACTTTAATGGGAACATATAAATAAACTCCTACGTACATATAAAAAGTGACCGTGTAGAAAGCCATTGACTTTTACCTTTCCTGTAGGAGGATGAGGAAGTCTTTGTGCTAATATCTCCTCTTTAATGCACCGGTGGTTTCCCAAACACACTGCACAAGCTATTAAAATGTGATTTGTGTATATCTTGTTTCTTTTTTTAAAGAGTATTTGTGTGTAGCCTGAAGTTTATTGTAAATATCGGAAATTTCGAGTTACAAAGGGATTTTAAATTGAGAATATCCACATGTGAACAATTTGCATTCAGGATGCTGAAACACGTCACGAGGCTCAGATCTGTAAACTCGTCCTGGAGAAGCAAGAACTAGAGTGGCATAAGGTGTGTATTCCAGCAGGAACCTGGTTGTTATTTTTTTAAGGCTATGTGGAAAGTATTTCTTAAGTATGTCTTAAAATCTTTTGTAATATTTTAGGAGTCTTTACAAAATCAAATCAACCGGATGACAAAAGAACAATCAGAATCCCTCGCTGCTGTTAAAAAGCAGGTCTATATTTAGTCTTTTTCCTTTAAATGATTTAAAAGTTTCAGCTAATATAAATTTTACAGTACAAAAACTTTAGGATGTGCTAAATACCCATTGGGATGTGCTAAATACTCAATACAATGTTAAGTTTCAGGCTCAGATTCGAGGAATAGAAGGAGAGAAGGTAGCTTTTCTTTGTACTCCTTAATCTAATGCTTTCGCTAATGTTGTATGTAATAGTATATTGTAATATGCAAATGTCACTAATGATATGCTAATGAATTCGAAAGGGGAAACACCAACTGAGTTCTGAATTAAAGGACAAAGAGATCACCAGCCTGAAGGAAGAGTTGAAGTTGCTGCAGGTACGTGTATGTGCAGAAGCAGTCTTCATTTTCTGCTTTGTACACTGGAAACTCCTCTTTTTTTGGGGACCTACAAGTCATCAGTGGGAAAATTCATCTCATGGCTGACCTTTTGAGTGGGGGTCTGTGTAGGTTTATTTGGTGGTTGTCAGACAAATGACACAACGTTGGTGACGGATGCGGTCCTTTACGGTTCAGCACACTCTCTGTTCAAGCATCTGATTGAGTGATAATGATGCTTGTTATGTGTTTATTCTTTTGTAGTATTGTGAGAATTTATAGTGTCTTAGTAAGGTGTTGGGCCAGCGCAATCTGTCAGAACAGCTTCAATGCATCTTGGTCTTGATTCTTGAGCGATGAACACATTTTTCCAAAAGATTTTTCCATTGTTTGTGATGATGGTGATGGAGAGTTGAAGATTAGGGGGGGGAAATCACCTGGTCTTTTTCCAGTCTTCAACTGTCCACTTTGGGTGAGTCTGTGCCCATGATATGGTTCTTGGCTGACAGGAGCAGAACCTGATGTGGTGTTCTGCTGTTGTAGCCCATCCACTTCAAGATTTGATGTGTTGTGCATTCTGAGATGCTTTTCTGCTCACCACGGTTGTAAACAGTGCTTATTTGAGTTACTGTAGACTTCCTGTCAGCTCAGACCAGTCTGGTCATTCTCCTCTGATATCTCTCATCAGCAAGGTGTTTCACCCTGTAGATCCTCCACTCACAGGAGTTTTTGTTTTTGTTTTTCGCAACTCTAGAGATTGTTGCGTGTGAAATTCACAGGAGATCAGCAGTTTCTGAATTACTCAAACCAGCCCATCTGGCACCAACAACCATGCCATGGTTAAAGTCACAATTTTTCCACAAACTGATGTTTGATGTGAACATTAACTGACACACTTGACCTGTATCTACATGATTTTATGCATTGTGCTGTTGGCACATGATTGGCTGATTGGATAACTGCATGAATGAGCAGGTGGACAGGTGTTCCTATTAATGTGGAAAGGGATATATATATATATACTGTATATATGTGTGTGTTTGTGTGTCTATATATATATATATATATATATATATATATTGAGCTTCCATATATACACACACACACAAAGACAGATGGATGACAACTAAAGGAAGAACCATATACAGTATACTGTATGTATAGATAAGTTCATTTAGAGGTCAAAAGACACAAAATAACCCTCTTAACAAACTTTTTTTTCCTTTTACTACTGTTTTCCAGTTGTTCAAGTACAGTTTGGAGAAGAAATTAAGTGAGCTGGTAAGGGTTTACAATTATATAAATTGTTGACAGAGGCGAGTGGGAGAGGGAGAAATTAAAGAGGAGGATGTGGGGAGGAGAGAGTGGCTCATCACAAGTAACGGATAGGGAGTGTGTGTGACACTTGAGCTGCCAGTGCAGCAGAGAAAATACCACCATTAAAATATTTTATATCGGAGCTTCGCTCTGTTTAACCTTTCAAGTGACAGAGAGAAAATCTGTTTGATACAGACAATCAGAAAGTAACGATAGAAAGGGGGAGTGAGTTTCATAAAAGTCCCTCAGGCATGCGTAAAAATGAAAACCTTATCTGGCAGGGAGAAGAGATACTCAGCCAAGATGTTAAACAAAGGTCCTCTGCCCCAGAAAGAAACCCCAGCATGGCCCTAAATGATTAAGATCTTATATAAATTCCTTTTTGAAATATAGATAGAAGAGAAAGATCTTGGTCTTGGTCTGAGATGCTCAGCCTTTTAAGTTGAGGTTATTTTTGTCAAAATGTGGGGGAATTTCACCAAAAGAGGGAGTTAGAGTGCAAAATCTTTACAGGAGCAGAAGGTGCAGCTGCAGACTCAGGTGAAGGACAGCCATCTGAATCAGCTGGGAGAGGTGGAGAAACGATTCAGGACGATATCAAGACAGTGTGCTGTGGTCAGACAGGTGCATGATAAACTGGAGCAGAATGGTAGGCCAGATGCCAGAGAAAAGCAGTCCATTAAATTCAAATGCAGTCTTAATGTCACCCCCAATTTTGTAATGCATCTTATACCACAGTACTTGAATTCTTCAATCTGATTGGTCAGAAATTGTTGATTAATTTTCTGTAACAGCACAGACTGTACATAGTGTCAGCTGCAAGGCAAATCACTGTTGTTTATTAATCAGACCATTATATATATATATATATATATATATATATATATATATATATATATATATATATATATATATATATATATATATATATATATATATATATATATATATATATATATATTCTTTTGTTGTATATATTTCTATAGTAACAAGGGACTAATTTAATCCAAAAATTATTCAATGGGACTAAATATAAGTAGATTTAAAAGCATTGCTCAGCTCTCTTTCTTTAAAGAAATGTTTAAGGTTTTAAGAATTGCAGCCCGAGGTTTACAAATCCTAACAGTTTTCCGGGGGCTCATCCTGGGATATCGATCCAAATGTCATTCTTTAATAAAAGGAAAGTTGTATTCCTTGGAATACATTGGAAAATAATCAGCTCTGAGGTGGTAATAGTAACTCTGCTTTGAATTGGCCTGCATCACACCACCCTGTCAATGATTATTTTCCTATAATAGTGCGCCCCCATATGTTTTATTCCCAAGTTATATGAAAATGTGCAAGTGTAGGCCACGCAACAGCAGTTTATTAGGGGAACAGGGTAGGTGTGTGTAAGTTTTGGAGCATTGTCTATTTGTGTATGTAGTGTATTTTGGGCCTTTTTCTGTCAGATGAGAATATTCGTGCTCAAGTAATTTATTCTCCAATACAAGCATACAAAAAAATGTCTGGTCTTCAAACTGAGTTTTTGGGTGACTTTTTTAAGATAAGATGTTTATATGTTGAATCCCAGATTAATGCTCAGTTAATTGGCCTGCATTGTGAAACATGAGATCTCAGCCAGCTTGCGAGGATGAGTCCTCGCTGAAATTCCTGTCTACTTGATAGTTATTTTATTCAAGACACCACATCCTAGATTAGATTTATTATTTTATGAATGTCTGCACTGGTGATTGTGAGAGTCTGCATATTAAAGGTAATCGTTCCTGTCTGGTATTTAGTCAAGTCATGTTTAAATAGAGTTTAAGTCGAGAGGATGCTATAATAAACATTATTATCTGCTCCTTCCAAACAGCAGTATCAGTATTTATGTAAAGCAGTCATGGTTTTTAAGGCAACCATTCGTTTATGGGAGATTTCTTCTGTACAGACTGTATGGTCTGTATCAATAGGCTTCTCATTAGTGCAGTTGAAAAATGCTACTGAATACTAATGAGGATTTACTGTGCAATTTAATTTGACCTCTTTTTGTATTTTGAATAAGTCGAGGAGGCAATGCAGATTAACAAGAAACTTGTATCCATCAACAAAAAACAAGAATCTACAATTGCTGCCCTGAAAAAGGTAATGCTTTAATATGTAAAGTATAAATGTTTTATTTATTTATTTATTTTTATGTATACGGCTATGCAGATTTTTATATATTGCCTGTCTCTCTCTCTCTCTCTCTCTCTCTCTCTCTGTCTTTTTTTATTTATTTATTTATTTATTTATTTATTTATTTTTTGGCTTGCATGGTCGAAATATTACTTATATTAAAAAGTCAATGGATTGTCCATGAGTGAAAAGGCTAAAACCAGAATGTATGCCTAAAATAATAAAATAAAATAAAAAAAAAATAGAAAATGAAATCTTTCATTGTCCAAATTTTTTAACATTCAGGTCTTAAAATATGTAACTTGATCCAAGGAGGTAAAAACAAATTATCTTCTCAAAATCAACACCAATTACAAATAAATAAATAAATAAATAAACAGACCAATAAAAAATGTTTTTTTGTTTTGTTTTGTTTTTTTCCCCCTAAGGTGATCAGTGGAATCTGGCACAACAACATTTTTTACTTAATTAAAAAAAAATATGTAGAAAGTAAAAATTGAGAACGACAGATAGAGGGCTTCAGAAGTTTATGTTAATTTACAATAATGCTCTGAAGTAATTTAGAGTTGATTTATATCTTATATTTTCCTAAAACATAAAAAAGAACTATATGTTTACTGTCTATGAGTGTGGACACTATACATGAAAGGGTTAAACAAACAAAACTAACCTGAACTTCTTACTCAGACAATTTAGTAGTTGATTTAAGTGTACACTTTTTATTTTAGGATGCGGAGAGGCTTAACAGTGAGCTGGTGAAAAGCAAAGTTGTGTCCATCTGCAGATCTGGAGACGAAAGTTCTTCTTACCTGCTGAAAGACCAACAAATGCAGGAGCTTAAACAAAGGCTGATTGTTGTAAGTTGTTTTCTATTTTCTCAAAAAAAAAAAAAAAAGTAACATACATGGTGGGAATGAAAGAAGTGTGAATCACTGCAGAGTTGGGCCACTCTCTGTTTGTAGGAAACCGAACTGAATAAGAAGCTCAGAAATGAAATTGCTGTAGAAAGAGCAGAGAAGCAGGTACATTTATTAGTGCTGAATTGTCACTACTGTTTTTCCAGGTGCAACATTTCAAAGGTATACAAAAATCATAATAAAGTTTTGGCAAAAAATATACAGATTTTTTTTTACTCTTATAGGTTTAAGTATTTTGTACTGCTAAAAAAATTGCAGCGGTAACATTTCACAATAATCCTGGCCTTAAGCCGGTAATACATCTCACTCAGTGGGCTCTGTGTGTGTGTGTGTGTGTGTGTGTGTGTGTGTGTCAGGATTTTATGAGCTCTCTCCAGCATGCCCAGTGGCTGCTGCAGACTCAGACACAGGCTGTAAGTCGAACCGAGCAACAGCTCCTCATACACACAGAAGAGTACCAGGTCAGTCTGTCATATAACATCATCAGTTTGCATCATCCACCCTGTGTGTGTGTGTGTGTGTGTGTGTGTGTGTGTGTGTGTGTGTGTGTGTGTGTGTGTGTGTGTGTGTGTGTGTGTGAGTGAGTGTGAGTTGGTTTGCTAGCTTTTATCTACAGGACTGTTTAAATGCTATCCCAATTTTCTTATTCACATTTTCAACAGCATATAACCTCATTTAAATGTTTTATTATCTTATGTAAGTCTATCAAAACACACCTTTCCAAAACTTTTGAGCAAAATGACCCTGGTTCTTTCCTGGCAGAAAAGGTGTCTGAATAAATATTTAATTTATGGCATGATTTTTGTCTTCAGGTTCTTCTTATTGTTTTTAACTTTTGTATACATTTCAAAATAGAAAAACTAAACAATGTGGCTCATATGTCAAATAAATTATATATTTGAGGCCGAATCTCAAATTGGGTTCTGATGTGCTGAAGCTGGTAGATTTATATGAGTATTACAGGAAAGACTAAAATAGTAAATCTAAGAAAATATCATAGACAAGAAAGCATTAATGGGTAAATAAATAAAACCAAATCTGATACATTAACGTTTATGATTAAATTTATATTACTTCCTTGTGATTTTGCTTTAAAAATGACAGTATTAAATTTTATCTGATACAAACACACAGTGTAGCACTTCTGCTAATATATACTCTGTCTGTGGCAGTATAACATTATAAGTTAATAAATATTCAAATATCTTTTTAAAGGAATAGACAGCCTTGGTATTTACTAATTGTTTGTATTCATGCAAACAGTCAGCTCCAGAATTATTGGCACCTTTTTAAAAAAAAAAAAAAAATAGGTTAAAAAAAAGGAAAAGTTGTGAATTATCACAAAGACAGTACATTGATCCAAAACCTACTGTACATCCAAATCCACCCAAAAACACCATGTCAGTCCCCTGAGCTGGAGCTGGAGGATCTGGAGAGATTCTGCATTGAGGAGCGTTATTAGATGTGTTCTCCAATCTCCAGTTTTCTCCAAAGTATTACAGAGGAAGACTCAGTGCTGTTAAGCTGGCAAAGGGAAGTGCACAAGCATTAAATCCAAGGGTGCCAATATTTGTGACATCATTGTTAAAAATATTTTTAAGGTTTTTTTTTTATTTTTTTTTTACGTTTTTATTTTATTATAAATTTACTTCAATTAAAAGTTTTATTTCTTATATTTTCAGTGTGTGATTAACCTATATAAGCCATAGACATTTTTGACACATCTTTACCAGAGGTGCCAATAATTCTGGTGTAACGGTTTGTGAACTAGGAGCAGTTGTGTATTACAACAAAATGATACTCATATAACAACAAAAAAAAAAAAAATTCAAGAAGTAGAATAAATAAATACGACAGACTGAAACCCACTAATCTTCACTCAGAAATATTCTGTACGTTTCTTAATATAATGATTTTTGACTTTTGATTGTTTGAATTATTTTATCTTAGTTTAAAATGATAACGGTTCAAATTAAATAAATGACGTCTCATGAATCGCATTTAGGAAGTATGGCTTGCAACTCAATAATGGTAAGCATGTTTATTGTCCATTTACAGACCCTGCTGTTTTATAGGCCCCATGCCTCTGTTTAATTCACATATTTATTCATTAATTAAAACCATTATTAACGTGACAAAACCCTGCTGATTTGTATGAGCGTCCCTGTCTGTTTAGAACCCTTGGTCCAGGTTGAATAAACGCATAAAAATTTACTATTGCATTAAAAATTTTCCGGGTGATTAATTTCATTGCAGGTCCTTAAACGAGAACATGAAATGGTGCGAGAGAGGAGTAAAGCAAAAGAGGACAGACTTGTGCACTTGATCGATGACTACAAACATTCCAGAATCACTCTTGAAAAAGAGGTAGTTCTGCAAAATGTTTTATTGTACTACCAAACAGAAAGTGAAATCTCACCTAAAATAAAAAAAAAATTAGGCACTAGTACTGACGGCTCTATGACTATGTGTATGTGCTGACCTGAAAAGGATCATTTTTGCATAAAAAAAATAACAGGAAATGTGGGTTCTGTGCTTGTGGTGTTGTCAAATAGATGCAGACTCTTCATGCAAAGATGCAGGTAGATCAGGAAGAGCTGAAAGCTGTTAAAAAGGCATACGATCATCTCCATGAGAAACACCGACAACTGTCCTCTTGTATGATGCATCAAGCAAGACATATTCATGGCTTAGAGGTAGGAATGTTATTTATCAAATACATTATTAGTCTTTAGAAAATTTCTGAAGCTTCAAGTGCTGATGTTAAAACAGTGACTTACACGTCTTCTTGTATGGTACAAGCGTAATCTAAGCCTGATAATAAACAGATTTAAAAAATGTGTGTCGTTTAAAAAAGAAAAAATGTGGAGTTGTTGATATGTTGAAGCTTTCTGTAAGAAGGCATTTATTTAACAAATCTCAGTAGTGCTTTGTAAGATTTCCAGAACTGGAGAGTCTTTTGGACAGAGGTCTTCAGGACACTTTTGACATAACAACATGTATTCCTTTGTCTTATGAACTTAAAGAGAGGCTAGTGAGGGAATGACTTTTTATAGCTGCTATAACGTTAGCGATAGCAGGAACTAGCTTGTCTCGCAGATGTTACACAACATTAAATGAAAAAAAAAATGGTGTGTCGTTTACTGATAAATTAAAAATTGTAATCGTTGGTGTAAGAGGAATAAAACACTTCAGGGCATGTTACTGTTGGAAGATAATCAACATTAACTCTGCTTCCTATTGTTGATTATTCCTATTCCTTATGTAATTGGGGAGTGTGGCTTTATTTTGTATGGACTCAGTATAATATGGACTGGCTATTTTATTTCAGAATGGCTTAAAGCATGACTTTGACATCCAAAGAAATTCTCCTACCAGCATAAACTGTGATATGGATCTGGACAAGGATACATCTTTAGATAGAGAAGCCCGTCAAGCCAGTCCTCAAAATAACTGTGAGCAAATGAGACATTGCAAAGAAGATGAAGACATTCCAGGTGAGAGGAATGCAGGCTTCTGTTCTCCAGCCAAGCCGGGCGTCGTTAAAACTAATATTTTTGCACAGAATGATGTGATGTGGGGGGAGTTGGGTTCCTGGGTTGACAGCATATCTTTATCAAGAAAGCTTACCTGTACTTCTTATTTTTCAATCCGTAATGATGCATGAATTTAATTTCCTCATGCAGATGAAAGGACTGCTGAGTGTCAAGAAGCGGTAATAGGTGGAGAAAACAATGAGGTTAATGTTCGTTCACAGATGGATCGAACAACTTTGGCGCTTCCACCTTCAGAAGGCCTTGATGCTTTGGCTCCAGATCAGTCAGAGACAAGCGAGAGAGTCAGTGGAACTGATGTGACAAATCAGCAGATAGATCCAGCTGTCAAACAAGAAGCTAGTGTCAGTGAAAGCGCACCAGTGCTCGGCTTGTTTGATAATGGTCACCCTTCAAACGCAGTGCAAAGTTATACAGAAAGCTGTCTCGCTAAGCTATCAGAACCCCAAACCAGGTCTGTTTATGGTGTGGCCAGTGACCTGGTGATGTCTGAACCCAGGGTTACGCCAACGGAGAAGAGTCTGTGTGTTTATGAAAGACGAGAGCGCCAGACACCAGATAAACACACATCCGAGACATCTCAGGACGTTGACTTGAAAGGAATTGAGCCTCGGACTGCAGCACCTGAGATAATTAAGGCTCCGAGTGCCTCACCAAATAGTGATCGTTTTGTGGAAGAAGATACAGAACCACCACATGCACATAACCAGAGTCCTACGAAGTACGGACAATTAGGTTTCCCCTGTTCAAGCCCACAGCAGCAAATCATTCCTCAGGAGTCAGGCTGTTCTCATGAAGGAGTCTCTTTAGTACCTCATGCTTCCTCAATTTCAGACACACCCTTTAGTGAACTACAAGAACTACAAGGAAGTCCTGATCAACAGGACACCTTGGAAGATATAAACAACCACATCAGGGTCACTAAGGCAAAATGTATCCCAGAGTTGAATGCCATTTCCCATCCTGCTGAATCATCCTCTCAAAGCACTGTGTTTATCACGGCTAATATAGCAGGAGCTCAAGATGGAAATAAAACAGACGATATCTGTACTTCTGCTTTATCTGCACAGAGCAATGAGCAAAATGCGGAAGCATCTCCAGATCCCCAGATCTCAAACCCACAGGAAAATTGTGTGTTCACTGATACAAAACTAAGCGAAGTTCTTGAGTTGGACGTGCCTTTGAAAGAAACATCGGATGCACAGTCGAATGGCTCACAAAGTGCGGCAATGGCGCAAACAAACAAAGCCTCAGCACCCTCAAAATTGTTCATTTCTGAGCAGAAATCTGTGCTGCCCTCTGGCTTCCAGGACCTTCTCAGATCATTGTGTACCCCTGTTTTCCCAAAGTCCACACTAAGAAACCAAGGTAGGTTGTTGTTTAATTAAAAATAGAGTCATTCAGATAGCATTGGTCTCAGGATGTGTGAATAGTAATGTACTTCTTGTCACTCAGGTGGACGTCTTGACAAGGCGCATGTTTCAGACATCCATCCTAACCGAAAAAACGATCACTACGGGGAATGGAATGCGATAAAAGAGACGTTTTCTGAAATTTCTGTTGAAAAAGTAAGTTTCTCAAACGCACAGGGAGGAGAAGGCCATGGTGACTTACATGGCACACAAAGTGTACAGCCGTGGCCAAAAGTTTTGAGAATGACACAAATATTAATTTTCACAAAGTCTACTGCTTCAGTGTTTTTAGATCTTTTTGTCAGATGTTACTTACTGTTACTGAAGTATAATCACAAGCATTTCATAAGTGTCAATGGCTTTTGTTGACAATTACATGAAGTTTATGCAAAGAGTCAATATTTGCAGTGTTGACCCTTCTTTTTCAAGACCTCTGAAATTCGCCCTGGCATGCTGTCAATCAACTTCTGGGCCACATCCTGACTGATGGCAGCCCATTCTTGCATAATCAATGCTTGGAGTTTGTCAGAGTTTGTGGGTTTTTGTTTGTCCACCCGCCTCTTGAGGATTGACCACAAATTCTCAATGGGATTAAGGTCTGGGGAGTTTCCTGGCCATGGACCCAAAATGTCGATGTTTTGTTCCCTGAGCCACTTCGTTATCACTTTTGTCTTGTGGCAAGGTGCCCCATCATCTGGAAAAGGCATTGTTCGTCACCAAACTGTTCTTGGATGGTTGGGAGAAGTTGCTCTCTGAGGATGTTTTTGTACCATTCATGGCTGTGTTCTTAGGCAAAATTGTGAGTGAGCCCACTCCCTTGGCTGAGAAGCAACCCCACACATGAGTGGTCTCAGGATGCTTTACTGTTGGCATGATACAGGACTGATGGTAGCGCTCACCTTTTCTTCTCCGGACAAGCTTTTTTCCAGATGCCCCAAACAATCAGAAAGGGGATTCATCAGAGAAAATGACATTACCCCAGTTCTCAGCAGTCCAATCCTTGTACTTTTTGCAGAATAGCAGTCTGTCCCTGAGGTTTTTCCTGGAGAGAAGTGGCTTCTTTGCTGCCCTTCTTGACACCAAGCCATCCTCCAAAAGTCTTCGCCTTACTGTCCGTGCAGACACACTCACACCTGCCTGCTGCCATTCCTCAGCAAGCTCTGCACTGGTGGTGCCCCGATCCCGCAGCTGAATCAACTTTAGGAGACGCTCCTGGCGCTTGCTGGACTTTCTTGGGCGCCCTGAAGCCTTCTTCACAACAGTTGAACCTCTCTCCTTGAAGGTCTTGATGATCCGATAAATGGTTGATTTAGGTGCAATCTTACTAGCAGCAATATCCTTGCCTGTGAATCCCTTTTTGTGCAAAGCAATGATGGCTGCACATGTTTCCTTGCAGGTAACCATAGTTAACAGAGGAAGAACAATAATTTCAAGCACCACCCTCCTTTTAAAGCTTCCAGTCTGTTATTCTAACTCAATCAGCATGACAGAGTGATCTCCAGCCTTGTCCTCGTTAACATTCTCACCTGTGTTAACGAGAGAATCACTGACATGATGTCAGCTGGTCCTTTTGTGGAAGGGCTGAAATGCAGTGGACATATTTTTTTGGGATTAAGTTCATTTTATGGCAAAGAGGGACTTTGAAATTAATTGCAATTCATCTGATCACTCTTCATAACATTCTGGAGTATATGCAAATTACCATCATAAAAACTGAGGCAGCAGACTTTGTAAAAATTAATATTTGTGTCATTTTCAAAACTTTTGGCCACGGCTGTACTTAAACTAACCTTCATTCCCAAACGTATTTTAGTTGGTAAAATGGTTGCATTTTTCTCAATGAAAGGTTGATTGGAAACAACAGGAAAAAAGTCACAGATTATAAATCAGTGGCAAGTCTGAAAGGAAGCTGACAGGCAACGTGGAGCAAACCAGAGAGCTTGTGAAATCTAATCTGTCTGTAACTAACGTTTTAGAAAATTCATCTGTATCTTGTTCTCCGAAGTTAAGACAGCTTCTTTTAGGAATGCGCCATGTATTTTTTTAAATTTTATTATTATTATTCCTTAGACCAAAGGTCTTGTATTTAAGAGAAGGGAAAAGAGCAAGAAAGATATTTGGATGTACATGATTGAAATATATGACTTTCTTAAGCTGCTTTTTAAGTTTCTGACTTGGCCTGAACTTTTACTTCAGGCTTTACAGTCATCTTACCTTAGAAGGTCATTCAAGCATATATTATATTTGTGTTTGTACTATAAATTTGCTGCTGAAATACAAGCAGTCTGACTACCTCTCACTACCTCAAGTACTTATTGTCTCATACTTTATTAGAGCCAGGTGCTATACTGTCTAGAGAGGGTGACATAAATGCTTTTTATCCCTGGTATTACAAAGGGTGAGCTTTTGCCAGTTTTCTCAGTGATTGCTGATGTCAACAGTCATTTCGAGAGACTAGGAAAAAATAATAGAATCATGTTTTGTCAGCATGGGAGATATCTCATATCTATAGCATAATACAGAAACTCAGTACATCAGCTTAAAAAAATAGCGTGTATGATTTTTTAAAATGATTATATAACCCTAAACTGAAAAACTACAGAAGCATGTTGTATCTAAATTAATTCTCAGCCAAGAATTATATGAAGTCAATGTATTACACTTTTATGTGTGTTTTTGTTTCTCTATACAGGAGAGCAGAATTCCCATCTCGTTTGGTTCAGCTCAGCCAGGCAGCCCAGCGGCGTGCTCTGTGGGTAATGGGCTGAGACAGAACTGCACTGTTACTCCCCCTCCCAGCCGGCACAACTTGGGAAAAGTGTCTCGGCCGGTGTGTGAGGAAAGAACACCCACGCCTCTTGAGAAAGAGGACAATCAGAAGTCTGACATCAGGGCCCAGATCGTTAAGATTGAACAGTTCCTCTCTTCTGAAGTTCTTAGACCGCAAAAAAGACGTAGACTAGATGAGATTGAACTTTAACAGGCTTAGATTAAATGCATTATCTTTATTATATTAACACACGAGCTGTTGTAGAGCTTGAATGTGACTGTTTTTTTTGTTTGTTTGTTTGTTTGTTTGTGTCACATTTAGCAGAAAAGCGTATAAGACTTTTGTCAGATATATCACAACTCTCTCAATCTGATCGTTTAATTAATTTAATTCTGTTCCTTCTTTATGTGAAACATGGCGCAAATGCATTTTAATCCTTGCTCCATGCTTTACCCTACTGATAAACAAGGTAAGCTGCTTCACATAAAACATGTTAATTACAGTTTTAAAGCCAATTAACACTAATTACTCCCTGGATGGTCTGTCTTTTCCTCTGAGGACATTTAATTTGCCAAACACAAACTGCTGCCAGCTATAACTTGTGTTAATTAAAACATTCGAGTAACAGGAATCAATTAATGCACATTAACCCAAATTAGCAAATGCAAATGATTCTCTCATTAAGTTTATGTTCTCAATAAGGAGGTTGTTTAGAACATATGGGCACATGTTAGGGCGATACAGATGACAAAATGTGTTGCCGCTGCCGGTCAAGTAGAGAGTTTATGTTGTAGAACAATCAGCAGATGTTAATGAGCTTTTCAGTCCACCTGAAATTCTGCCAAAATCTAATGCTAAAATCTAGCGTCATTGTAGTATTTGTATTTGATTTTGTTTCGGTTTTATTTGGGATGTACGTATGTTAGTGTGTGTGTTTGTTTTTCCCATATATTCTACAGAACTGAAGCTGATGCATGCATTTCATTCTGTTTTATTGTTAGATAAATTACAGTTCATTTTTTAAAATTAAAGCAGTTTAAAGGGCTTAACAAAATCATTCTCCTTAGAAGAAATAAAACCACACTGCAGAAAGAAAATGTGCACCTCCTGAGGATGGCACAAGGTCCCTCTCAGGTCTGGCTTAATACACTTACTCATTATTAATATGTCAAAATGTTAATGTCCTCATAAAGAAATCTGATGTGTTTTGAGTGTCTGTGCCAGCAGTGCTGACCCTTATCCTTAAAGGGAGTAGGCAATATGGAAAGCGTAATTTTAATACACAATCTGGAATATGAAGTGGCGGTCCTTTGAAACAGTCAATTACACTTGAGCGCGGGAGGGACCCCGGTGTTAATTACTAGTCGGTTTTATATAGAGTGTAAATAAAGAGCTTGCTGACATTCACATTCCATCACTATGTCCTGACTGCCACAGCAAATTAGCCTGGCCCCTATGGGCTCCACTGGACCCTGAGCGTTCATTTAACACTAGAATAACACTCACTAAGACTCACTGCAAATGAGGGAGCAGAGGGCTGCACAGGCCGGGCTAGCAGAGACGCTGATTAGATTCACACTGAAGAAAAATATTTGGGTATTGTTAAAAAGTAGTTAATTATGGAGAAGGTGTTTGTAAGCAACTTACTTTAACCTACAGTCATATTTGAATGGCATAGACATAAACAATATTAACATCAGATAAGATTTAAGAATTTTTTATTCAAAATTGGTTGAGGATATTTAGCACGTAATCTTTAAGCAAAATATATCAAATAGCCGTGAGTCCACAGCAGGGTTTTAATAGAACACCCAAACAATTGCTTTAGATACTAAGCAATTGTTAACTACCTTATGTTTTTTTTTTCTTGCCAAAAGATCCCCCCCCCTCAATCTTTCTACATGGAGGAGGACACTCTTGTGTTGTGAATCACCTCCGCTTTAGCCTTCTCATCTTACCTCTCACTGAGAGACGAGAAGATAATCCCTGCCTGCCCAGTGCTGTCAAAGGTCACCACAGTTTAAAGTTCACCATCCACATCATTTATATAGCCCTAAATTAGCCTCAACCTGTGGTTCTGACTCTCTCTCTCTCTCTTTCTCTCTCTCTCTCTCTCTCTCTCTCTCTCTCTCTCTCTCTCTCTCTCTCTCTCTCTCTTTCACTTTTAACTGACTATTCATCAAATCATTGCTCTGCACGTCCTTCCAGCGAGAAACGTGAACAGTGCTCAGCGGACAATGCTTTTGATTGAATTATGCTCCTCAAGGACCACCGTGGGAGCGCCATACGTTTCTAATTCTGCAGAGGTTAGGAGCGATCACTTGAGTACACGTTACTCCCCCGTTCGTCTATATATCTGTGAGCGGCACAGTGCGCTCCATAAAGGATGAACCGTTTCAGCTGTTACTGAAAAGTAGTGGACCCCAAAGCCCTGTCTTAACCCGCGTGCTGTCCTGCATTATCCATGTCCCTGCTGACGTGTTGGGCCGTAAGTCTCACACAGTGGGACGCCCCAGCTGGATGATGGAGAGCGCTTGTGCACTCCAGGGGATCTTGTAAAACTGCCGTGCCCCTGATTTCCACTCTGAGCCCGGCCTCCACCTCAGCGCACTCTCCATTCTCGGCTTTCCCTAAATCAAGGAGCGAGGATGACATGTTGAGATCCATTAAGCAACAAATGTATTTTGTTACTAACTTTTACAGGGTTCAGAGAGATGGTTGGGGTCTTGCTGTTTTAAAGTAATGCACTGTGGGGTACTGAATCAGTGTCAGCTAATGAAGAGTAGGCGGCCTGTTCAATTACAGCGGAAAATATAGGGTCTTTTGGTATTTTATTTTTAAAACCAAATTGTTGTTTCTTGTCCATATAGTCATAACCAGTCATAAGAGTGACGTATGATAAGAGGATTTTCTGAAGAGAGATATCTTCGCCATCTTTATGCCTCTTAATCATTCATCATTCAAATGTCGAATCATTTTTATTTAATTATAGGATTTATATTAAATTAGAATTTTCTTTGGTTACCTTTATTATTTCTTTGTTTATTTGTTATGAATGTCTTTTTTATCTTAAGCTACTAAAATTCTGGAACGTAGCTGAGTGTTGCTGTTTGAGCTCTCTTTGTCAGCAATTACTCATGAGTGAAACTTGCTGTTGTTTTTATCAACATTGTTTTTGATAGTTATGCGACGGCTGTGTGTGTGTGTGTGTGTGTGTGTGTGTGTGTGTGTGTGTGTGTGTGTGTGTGTGTGTGTTAGTCAGAGGGAATGAGATAGCTATTGAGGCCACTACACAAGGCCCCAATGACATGCACCATTAATCTCACCCAGCTACCCTTAACTGCCTCTCAGATATGAAGAGAACATCTCAATTGTTTTATTGAACCTTATCCATCTCTCTCTTTTTCATCTTTATCCTCGAGTGTTTTTTAAAAACACATTTTTGTTCATACTCCAAAATAATTGCCTTCAACAGTTCTCTTAGTGGGCAGTTAATAGGAACGTGTCCTTCACAAGTTAATTGAAAATATTTTTGTAATTCTGGAAGCTGGAAACAAAATGGTGCTTCCTTCATCGTTTGACTGATGGGGATAGTGCTAATTTCCTCCACTTGTTGCATTTTCTCATGCCATCTCACTTTTCCGTAATATATACTCCGAAAAGATCCACGTCTGAGCAAGTTTCCGGTATGCTAGAGATTAAACTCCAGGTCTTGAGGCTCCGAGGCTGTTTTTATGGGACACTTTTCCTGAAGAGTTCATCACAGAGTGTCTGCTGCCATTGAGCAGGTGTCTTCCATCAGGATTTCAGTGTGACTCACAAAGCCACATTAAAACTCATACTTGCTCCACTGGCTCGTGCGCCGCTGAGTTGTCTGATGTAGTCTGAGTGTCACTGTCTTCTCCCTGCTTACTCAAATAATAAGAGCTGATCTGCCTTATTATAAATTTTAATATACGTCCTACGGTGTTGGCTTCTCTTTTATTTATTGATTTTTTTCCATAGAAATACCAAGTTCTGTTGTCATAGTCACCATATAAAGATGTGTGCGTGTGGAATTTTGTGCGTAAATCAACTTCTTGGATTGTGAACGGGTATGTGTATTTATCCTTTACTACCAGATTAACGACCAACAGTGCACCCTTTAATGACCTGTCAGATTGCAAGAAAAATGAGGTCAGAGGTCATCAGATTGAAATCAGTTCCATTCCTGGCTTTGTGGTGCCAGTGCCTACATTTTTCCATTTCTCTTTAGCGATAACAAAATGATTGAGTTTTCCTACGTGGTTTATTTCGGTTGCGATTCAAATCAAGTTTTAAATCAATTTACAACTTCCTGTTAATCTGAAAGAGAGACTGCACATTGTTATTACAAAGACGTTTCCCTCTCACATTAATTTTGACTGAAAAATGACCAAAATACTGCAAAATCTCTTCACTATAGAACATACACTAAACAGAATTATTCAGATGAGACGAGATGAAAAGTAAATCTCTAATAAGTGGTCACACAATCATCTGTTACAGTTACGTCATTAATTATCAGACAAGGAATGTGCAGGCCTTTTCATCTTAATCTAGAGACCAAGCCGGGCCAAGGCACAGCAGGAATTCAGATGATTTAGCTGCCTTTGACTTAATCAGTCTTAGGTGCATTACAATGGCAGTGCACATTGATGGATCACTTTCTAGTCACTGAGTGGTGTTTATATAGTGCGCTTTCACTGACTGTCTCACCACGCTCCTTGGCTGAAAGAAAACGATAGTGACGCTTCAAGGGCCAAGAGGTCTCGTTTAAAGCCGGCCCTGGTGTGTTGGTTATTTTATATATCTGACCAGATGTATGTATATATCATTTGAACTGTTAATCACTTGTAGACCCTAAAACAAACCAAATTGGTTAGCTCCTAGAAGTAATTTAATGTGACTGCCGGGATGGGCTTTTGATTGGAAAAGTTATTTCGGTCTTGTTTTGTATAAATGATGCCATTACCAGTACCGCAGCAATTTGGACCTAACCGAACAGCCAATAAACTTGGGACAGTGTTGTCAGAATACATCTTTGAACATTATATAGTGATACAATATACACTGTAGTCTAACACTGTAGTCTAGCCTTTCCTCTCTTTTTCCTTGAAAACTGTCTTATTTTCTGCAAATTGCACTACAGCAGTACACAGTATAGGCTGAGTAACATTTAGCTTTTTACAGGATCTCAAATCTCCAATTGGAAATCAGTGTGACTGACGGGTTACTGTTGAGTAATACATCAACATGAAGCTAACCACACATCCATTAAAGCCTGTTCTCTGTCAGTAAACTAATGCAGCCATATTGCTGTTTCTACAGTTTCTGATTGAGGTCTTTAAAGTAGTTTATAATGATATCCTCCAGTTCTGTCTTCCTTGTGGAAAGCCCCTCGTGAGCTGACCAGCCGGTGAACCCAGACACCGCCAGAGACATCACTTTTCAAGTAACTGTACTCTTGTTAGTTTTGTTGCCAAATGATCTGGCAAGACATGCCTTTATAAACTTCCCAGCACTAAAATGTCTCTATTAGCACTTTTAACTGCTGAGCTTTAAAGATGGTGTCAAGTGTTAAGAACACGATGACGTGGAGGAACAAAATGTCTCCTTCAATACAGCTGAAACGTCAGTGATGTGGAGTGGCATTACCACAATAACACTTCCAGCACACTCACCTGACACTGTGGTATCATTAGTTGAGTCATTGTTCTGAAAAACATCAAGCCTTACGTCGCACACTGCTGTGACCTCTTGTCCTTGTTGCTGATATTCTCAGTTTAAACACTGTAACCTTTTCTTGCCTTTTTATCAAAGCAGCCCGTCCTCTGCATTTATTATTTCCAGATTTTGATCCCGCCGCTGTGTTCAGGCCTGACATGTAGCTCAGCTCAGTCGTGGAGTTCAGCTCTCAGGATCTGGCAGGAGATAAGCACTTTGTAGTGATTTACAGGCCTGGTATTTGATTCCTACTAAACCGATGCTGCAGCGTTCGAACACCGAGATACTATCTTTGAAGAAATGTCCTGACCAAACATAATTTCTGCTCTCTCCTGGAGCCTGGCCAGGCCCTCGAAAGTTTTTCCTCCTCATAAACTCAAGTGGAGACTGAAAAATTTCATCTCCCAAGATTGATAGTGTGTGCTTAGGATATAGAAGTCTCAGATTTTATTATACAAGGACTCTATTCCTCTAAGTGTTCCATTGTGTGCTATTTGTAGAACAAAGTGTATGAAGCTTTCACTGTGCACACTGAGTCCAAAACTATCAAAGTGCATTAAAAACACAAGTATATATAGATTATGTATAGAAGTAATAGATAACTGCTGCTTCAGTTGTCATGAAACTGTGCCAGATGAAACCGCACGTCTGAGGAATGACTGAAATACCCAGCGTCCTTGTGCTTTTTAATTAAGCCAAATGTTGAATGTTTTTATTCCCACACGTGTTCAAGGCTTTTGCGCTGTGTGCATACCACAGGGCATTAACGAACAGTTCAGCAGCTGGTGGTACCACTCCGATACCCTTCTGCCTGCACTCTCTCCAAGACTCTCTGTTTAAGTAATGCTGGACAGCAGCCCACATCCGCTCAAACGCCTGAATTTCTCCCTGTTTAGGCGTTTGAAGGTGAGCCAGTGTTTTAAATACTTCAGTAGATCTCAGACAATTCTCGGGCTTCACCTTATCTACCATTCTTCACAAATCTACTACCACCTGCACGTTATTTTAAGAGCATCTTGCAGCTCGGCAAGGCCAAGTTCCAGTCAAAGATGGGAATAATAAAGCAAAACTGTTAAACTTGGGATAGTACAAGAAAACCCTTACTGAAACTTTGTCAGGATGCATAGCTGGAAGTTATATCATGATACAGTACACTGTGGTTAATTGCTGATTTTTGTGAAGATCTCAAATAAGATTTAGGAAAATATATTTTTTATAGTCTATATTTTCCACTCGTTTTCACTCACAACTTATTTGTGCTGTTTCAAAGTTCTATAAAACAGTAATCAGTATTTACACCCATTAGCAAGAACCACTTATTTAAATTTTGTCAAACGATCAGAAATGATACATTGTATTAGGATATGATTTATATACATACTCAAGCTTACTACATTATTATTAATAGTGACATGCTCTCAATGAAGATTCTTATGTTTTCTATTGCAAAGGACTAATTAAGTTTCACAGAACAACTTTATTCATTCATTCATCCTCAGTAACCACTTTATCGTGGTAACGGTGGATCCGAAGCCACTCCCAGGAACACTTTGCACAAGGCAGCAGAATTCACTCCAGATTGCACCCCAGATCTGTGGACACAAATTTACATACTCATTCACACCTGTGGGGGTGATGCAGCGTCTCCTGTCCGCCTATGTGCATGTTTTTAGGTGGTAGGAAAGAACCAGAGACCCCAGAGGAACCCCATGTGAACATGGAGAGAACATGAAAACTCCACAGAGGCAGTAACCCAGGCTGTTACCACATTTTCTCAAATTTAGGTTTCGAGGAACGCTCATAACTTTACCTAGGAGGTTTAGTTGATCAAATTTGCAACTAATAACATTATCAGAAAGGTTCCACAATGTTGGATAGTGTCTACAAGGGACAGAATTCTAGGAACATTGTGAAAGAAACACATTTCAAACCAGAGGATTAGTTTCTAATTAATTTCATATATACTTGTGACACTGTATTGCACAGTTTGCTATTAAAAATGGACAAAGATACACCAATCAGCCATAACATTAAAACCCCCTATCTAATATTGTGTAGGTCCCTCTAGTGCTGCCAAAACAGCTCTGACACCTTGAGGCATGGACTCCACAAGACCTCTGGAGGTGTGCTGTGGTATCTAGCACCAAGACATTAGTAGCAGATCCTTTAAGTCCTGTAAGTTGCGAGGTGGGGCCTCCATGGATCCCACAGATACTCGATCGGAATGAGATCTGGGGAATTTGGAGGCCAAGTCAACACCTTGAACTTTTTGTCATGTTCCTCACACCGTTCCTGAACAATTTTTGCAGTGTGGCAGGGCGCATTATCCTGCTGAAAGAGGCCACTGCCATTAGAGAATACCGTTGCCATGAAGTGGTGTACTTGGTCTGCAGCAGTGTTTACATAGGTGGTACGTGTCAAAGTAACATCGATATGAATGCCAGGACCCAAGGTTTCCCAGCAGAGCATTGCCCAGATCATCACACTGCTTCCGCCGGCTTGCCTTCTTCCCATAGTGCATCCTGGTGCCATCTCTTTCCCAAGTAAGCGATGCACACTCACCCGGCTGTCCACATGATGTAAAAGAAAACGTGATTCATCAGACCAAGCCCCCTTCTTCCATTGCTCCATGGTCCAGTTCTGATGCTCACGTGCCCACTGTAGGCGCATTCAACAGTAGACAGGGGTCAGCATGGGCACTCTGACCAGTCTACGACTACACAGCTCCATACACAGCAAGCTGTGATGCACTGTGTTCCGACACCTTTCTATCATAGCCAGCATGAACTTCTTCAGCAGTTTGTGCTACAGTAGCTCTTCTGTGTGATCGGACCAGACGGGCTAGCCTTGAGCCTTGGGCGCCCATGACGCTGTCACCGGTTCAGCAGTTGTCCTTCCTTGGACCACTTTTGGTAGGTACTAACCACAGCATACCGGGAACACCCCACAAGACCTGCCATTTCTGAGATGCTCTGACCCAGTCGTCTATCCATCACAATTTGACGTTTGTCAGAGTCACTCAGATCCTTATGCTTGCCCATTTTTCCTGCTTCCAACACATCAACTTCGAGAACTGACTGTTCACTTGCTGTATAATATATCCCACCCCTTGATAGGTGCCATTCTAATGAAATAATCAATGTTATTCACTTCACCTGTTTTAAAGTTATGGCTGATCGGTGTACATTGCAAAGCAGCAGACAGCCTCATCTTGAAGCAGGAATCACTTCTCCTTATATAAACACTTTACTGTTGCTCTGCTCAAGCATCCGACTCTGGTACAAGATGTTTAAACCGAAGTAAGTTGGATGATAAAGAAATGACTTATTCTACAAGTTTTTAAAGCTGTTTTTGTGTCTATTATCAAGAAGAAAGTGTGTGATGCAGAGGTGGCAATATCAGTGGCTTAGCCAAAGCATTTAGAATTTTTGACGCATTACTACAACGACACCTGAAAACTACACTTTTATGCTTTCTTATATAAAGCAGCTGTCAGACCAACTGCAAATGAAATTTGCCTGCTGGAAAAGACAATTCATTGAAGGGGAAAGGACACGGGATGTGAATGACATACAGTTTTATTTGCTTCGTGCCGATTATATCTAGGTGAACTTTGACCTATGAATTTACAAACGAATAGTGGACAGAACTGTGGTCTTACCGAAGGAGCTACTGATTATTAAGTATAGGTCACCCCAGACTTTTGCCTCACTGTTTTGTTAATGTTGCTTGGTACACATCTGAAAAAAAGAAGAACAATTTAATTAGCCATCTTGCCCACTAACATATGATTTTTAGTGGTTTTGTGTGGTTTACTTCTTTTTTTTTGTTTTTGTTTCTGACTGATAGGACTTTCTTGGTAGTAAGTTGATACCTCTGTAAATAAGCTGTTCTTAATCGTTAGTTAAATTGTCCTTAAAACTGTAGTGCAAAACTATAAAACATCTTCAACGATCACTTACATATGGGCTAAAATTGTGTATAATTTTATTTTTACTGAACCATTCTTTTAATGGAGTGAATTTTTATTCAAGAAATGAACAAGTCTGCAAGAAGCCCTTTGTTAAAATGTTTAAAATCCAGGCGATGTATTAGTAAATAATTATTATGAAATCATCATTAATGAAGAACCAGTTCAACAATCGCAACTTCTTGGTGAAGTTCCACTGAATCTTCTCAATCTAATAAAGTAGTTTTCTAGATCAACAGCTGCTTGTTTGTGCTACGGTAAAGGGGCTAAAGGAATTCGTCCCACAGTATCTTTACTTCAAGGCCGCTCCTTTCGCTCTGTCTTATTCCGCTTGTGGGGATGAATCTATCAGACTCGTGACTCCCTGAAGACTGACAAGATGCTCCTCCAGACACCTGCACCATGTTTTCAGCTGCATATGTGTGTAAGTGTATGTATGTGTGAGGCGCTGTTGGGCCAGCCATGAATGATGAACCCTCAGTATCAGCAGATAAACCAGTGATGGAGGCCTCCTGGGCTTCAGTCGCTGAACAAAAACGCTCTTCTTTTTCTCCCGTAGTATCAGAGACCCCTGGTTTATCTAGTTTGTCCATTCTCAGAGCTTTGAAGTATATTGAAACAGGCAGCTAACATAAACCAGTGGGTGCTGATTGGGAGTTTTTAACTTACTGGATGGCATATGTATGTGTGCATAAGAGTGTCAGGGTGTGTGAATGTGTGTGTGTTGTTGTTTTGCCGAGAGCACGAACAGTGGGACATTGTTTTGAAGCAGACAACGGATATTTCACACCGAGCGATGTTGCATTGACTGCATTTCTCTGAAGCTGCCACTGATAAGAGTGACGATGATTCATTTGACCGCACATCTGCAGTTCACACAGCTTTAGCCGTGCGAGCCGTGATCTACATTGTTATCCATTGTCCTTATGACTTTATTTCTTCTGAGTTTTAATTACAGCTTTTGTCATTTTTACAATAAATCTTTGCTCAGAGTAAGAGCTCTTAGCTACATGCATATTCAAACTTTGCCATCCCGTTGTCAACAGTGAACAATAACATTTTTCATTTCCTTTAAACGCTCTCCTAGGATTTCCAAGAAAGATCCATCACGCGAGCGGAAGTCGTCTTGGGGCTATCAATAAACCCGCTGCACAAATGACGTTGCCTGCGATTTCACCTTGAAGTCGGAGCCTTTTGATGCAACAGTGAGGTTTATAAAAACAAAATATTTTCAGGGTCAGCTGGACCGCTGTGTTTTCCTTACGCCTGGGGAGCACTTGGCTAAAAGTCGGCCACAGCTTTATTTTAAGATAATTTGTTGTTTGTTAAGTGGAAAAATGCATTTGAATGGCCAGGGGAGTCATTCTTTTTCTGCACTGTTGTTTTTGAAAAGCAGCATTAGACATCCACAGAATGCCTTCGAGCTCCTGGGAGAACCCGGCAGAATCTATGGTCCTTTTTTGAGTGGGGGGGTATGTGTGTATGTGTATGTGTGTATGTTTCGCTCGCGAAAGATAGGGTAAGGTTCTTAGTCACGCTCAGCACTTTAAATGTTTTCTCAAGAAAATGTTGTATTAAATTTGCGTGGACAAACATGTTCGAGTTCTTCCTCTCTTTGACTAGAATGTAATGCGATTCTGCTTCCTCCCTTCCTAAATATTGCTTGTACTAACCAATGGTTATTCAAAAGCTATTTCTTGAACATCCAAATGTTGGAAAAATGTATTTTTTACATTATAGATTGTTTTCGATCTCTGCCTTTCATCGTGGCTGCCGGATGAAGCCTCACCCCAGGCTCTTATGCACCACTCTCTTCAGTTTGATAGCAAGAAAAAAAGGCTTTAACACAGTGACTTCTGCTGACATAACAGAATTTTTTTCTCTTCTTCATGCTCTCTTTGCCTGGGTTGAAAAGTTGAGTCCCGGGTCAGCAGCTTTCAGCAGAAGCCCAGACTAGAATTCCAGATGGCGAAGTAAGAGCAGATCTCAGCTCATCAATTTAACGAGCCGTGCTGTCGCTGCTTATCCACGTTCTGCTCCTAGGCCAACGCTTCCGGCTGCAGCGCTGGACAAATTGAGATATATCTCAGCTAACTGGGAACAGCATAGACGCAGTGTGCAAAATGCGGGCATGCTGAAACAATGCTACTCCTGCATGTGTTTTATGACCTTTTCTGATCTTAACTTAATGTGTCTGTTTTTACCAGCATGTTGTTCTAAGGAGTCTTCTGAGAAATTATAAAAAGGGGAAAGGTAAGGAAGAGGAAAGAGCGTTAATGCTGCAATCTATCAATCTGGCAATTATTCAGATGAGGATGTTGTGAAGGGAGCTTAGAAGTTTGGAAGTTTTAGATATGAAGTAACAAGGGTTCCACCGACACCGTGTTTGTGTGTAGGCTAACTGTTGCTATGAGAACAAAACGCCTGGCAAGACCAGAGGCGGTGAAGATAACCTTTAAAATTATCATACATCAAAAGAGAAGAAACATTCAAGGACACCAGTGACTGGCTCCTGTAACTAAACATGAAAAACATTGAGTCAGTGTTCAGAAACCTCACTGCTTCACTGCATGTGATTAAAAAAACAACAACAACAAAAACATATTAATACATAAAAGAAGTTTTTTGTAAATTTTGAGTCAGTCCTGAAACACAGTTTAGTGTATTTGAATGGCACATCTCATTTCATTTCATGGAAGCATTTCAAATAGAAATCAAAATATCCTATTGGGATCCTGCTTGAGCATCATACTGACAGAACAACAAATTTCTTGTTATTAAAATATACAAGTGCTCCATTTTTAAACAAAATCCTGGAACTATGTGAATATCAGACTGTTACACTTTACAGTATAGATAATCTAGACACATATAATCCAGGAAAGTTAAAAATGCATAATCATGCTAAAATTCCTAGAGTTGTACAAGCTACACTCTTAACTATTAGTGTTTGGTTAACATTTAGCAGTAAAAATCAATTCCACAGACTCCCTCAGTACAGATTTGTTTCACCTTATAATTTACAATAGTCTGTCTATTTATTAGCACCACACAGTTTTTCTCATTCCTGAAGTTTCCACACATAGAACACAATATGTCTAAGAAATTAGTTATAAGCAACTTGCATTTTGAGTTATTGTGGTTTGGATTTGAACCCATCAAGTGACGGGTGGCACGGTGGTGCAGTGGGACATGTTGCCACCGCACAGCTCCAGGGTTCCAGGTGCGATCCTGAGTTCATGATTTTGTCTGCGTGGGGTTTCAGTGTTCTCTCTGTGATCATGTGGATTTCCTCAGGATTCTCCAGTTTCCTCCTACTGTTCATAAACAGGCAGGTAGGTGGATTGGCAACCCTAAATTGCCTCTAGGTGTGAATGTGTGTGTGCTTGACTAGTGTTACTGGGACTGGCTGCCGATCCAACGTGACCACGACCAGGATATTGTTTACTGACATTGAATAGATAAACAAGCTAATAATTATAAGAACTTGTATCTAGATTAGATAGATACCCTACTTTCTGATATAGAATGATTAATTAAATCTTCGAGTTGTGTTTAATTAATACTCAGTGTGTCCAGATGGATTTATCTAATTATCCAATTCACACAAAATTTTGCGGTGCACTTTATTAGTGTGGTATTTGCAAAAAAAAAAAAAGTATGCATTTATGTGTATCTATAAGCTCCAGCAGCAGTCTGTAAGTGAGGACAGGCGAATGATGTCCAGTGCTGTTCCTCCCTTCAGTGAATAGCGTAGAAGTGAAGCAGGAGTTCAGCCCTCAGACGGAGGAGGCGCGGGGAGGAAAGTGCTCTTCTCCTCACTGAACACTCCACAGTGTGCTAGAATTGGGTTTTGCATTCATCACTATATATAACTCATGCTTTACGTGATCATCTTATCATATATGATGCTATAACCATGGTATATCTTGTAAAATATAACTTGAACAGACTAATTTGTTTCTAACTGTGAGTTAAGAAATAATTGTTTGCGGCTAAAAGTGTGAGTTCTTCTGTATTGTTCAGGCAGGACTGCTTTTAATACACACAGCAAACTCAGAAGTGCATTAACATCTACTGTGTTGAATTATCATCATGTTTCCAGCTGGGCACAAATCCTGACCTTAGCATTATAAAGTTCTGCCTGGGTTAAGAATAAATTGGAGGTAGAACCTTATAATACCAAGGTCACATAATGTACACTGTACATGATCATTCAACACTTCTAAACTGCAAGTAATCCTGAATATTCCTTTTTACTCACATAATCACATGCTATAACATCAATGAATAATTTTAAAAAAATTTTCCTTCTATGGATTCAAAATGTAAAGGAGGATAAGGCTGTAATTTCATTTAAAAAAGTGTATTTAATACTGTAATAGTTTAATCAACCCTGATTGGGAGCCCTGATCAACCCTCATTTAGCGCTCAGTCTTTCAGCGGTGTGTCCTTTCTAACATTTGAATGTTAGCTGATGTGTAAGTGGACACATGTGAGACTCACTGCTCTTCAGTTAAACATGATAAACTCTTCCCTCAGCCAGTGATTCTTTTCTTTTTTTTTTCTTCTTCTTCTTCTTATAAACAAACTCAATAATGAGCTCGTTGAGGATGTCGGATTTATAGCTATTTAATTAGGTTTAATACAGGATCTTTGTAAATATCAATTATAAAAGATTTTCTTTTCACCCTGGAAAGAAAAAGAAAAAGAAAAAAAGAAAGAAAAGAAAAAGTCGTGACAATTACAGCAGTCATTTTGATTGTTATAATTTGGGTTTTAAAAAAAAATACATCATGCGCACATCATTGAATTCGTTTCCTAAAGAAAGTAATTTCGTATTGTTAAATTCATAGGCCTGGAGGAGGGGGAAAAAAACACAAGCAATGCGTCTATTGACTCCATTTAGCCTACACTGTGATGGGAAATAAATAAAACAACAAAACAATACAGAACTTAAAAAAAAAAAAAAAAAAAAGCGCGCCTGTTATTATTATTATTATTATTATTATTATTATTATTATTATTATTATTATTATTATTATTATTGTTGTTGTTGTTGTTGTTGTTGTTGTTGTTTTATATCATAAACGCCGCGAAAGAAAATTATAGGCTAGAAATTACATTTTTAAATGGTTGATTGATTAGCTTTAGGGTTCGCCCTTAATTGCCGCACATTTTACAGGAGATTTTAAAATGAGTTTTAAAACGGTTTAAAAATCATATTTAAGATAATTAAATAAGCCTGTATCGCATCGTACAACTTATACGCAACGAAGAGCAGGCGAAAAATATTTTTAAAATAATAATAATAATAATAATAATAATAATAATAATAATAATAATAATAATAATAATTCGTTTTACAGTATAACGCAATATATGAAATATGCTGTCCTTGAACCTTTACTACTAAAACTTTTTTTTTTGTTTTAAATTTACTGAAGATGCCGTTAAAACAATTGGAGATGCACTGCAATTATTTAGATTTTCTCATTGTCGGAAACTCGTAAATAATTAGGCTTTCTTACAATGAGAGCGTCGTTAAATACCACATTTTATTTTTTTCTATTTTTCTACAACCAACAAGAGTGTTTCTTCTTTACTTATACATTTTGGAAATACCATAGTCATCCATGCATTTGCGAAAGTGACATTAAATCCAGATGACAAATAAATTAGAACTCAGTCTTGCGAAGACCTGCAATTTAGGTTACTTTAAGGCGTTTCATTTTGAAGTAAAGCTACAAAAATGGATAGCGATCTGGGGATACACCGAAAGAAAATAGAATCAAAACCAAGTTACAGAATTATTATCCATCTACTTGACTATCATAAACACACACTCAGACTTATTGAGGGTGCCTGTGTGATGTGGAGTGCGCAGGGAAGAGTGTCCTATACGCTGAAGGAAATGAATGAAGTGCTCCTCTCATCCGTTCAGAGCGCTGGCTCCTCCTCCTGCCTCCTCCGTTTGCCTCTATTTGAGCCTTCTGGCCTCCAAAGAAAACAGACACACGAGTAAAGGAGCTACACCTCTCCTCCTCCTCCTCCTCCTCCTCCTTAACCTCCTCCCTCCTCGTCCTAGCTTCCTCTCCCTTTCTTCACTCCATTCAGAGAACTCGTAGAAACCATCCCACTGAGTCTTCTCTTTCTCTGTGCTTCGTACCTCACTCTCCATCCATCAGTATCTAGGTCTGTTATTTTACTTGAGAAGAAAAGTCTCACGCTCATGGAGGCAGCGTTCGTGCTGACGTTCATGTCTCTTAGTTTCAGAACTCAGCCATGAAATTTCACTGGACTTGATTTTTTTTACCCGACGTTCGCCTCGGATTCTGAATTCAGACTCATTCCTTGTCTTTCCGTTTTGGAGCTGTGAGCGGTGTGTGAGCCAGCCGCCATGGGCTCAGACGTACGTGACCTCAACACCCTCCTATCTCCAGTGCCGGCCCTGCCAGCGGGGAATGGGAACTGCCCTCTGCCTGTCAGCACTGCCCCTCAGTGGGCACCCGTGCTGGATTTCCATACTGGTGCACCCTACAGTTCACTGGGCTCACACTCCTTCATCAAGCAAGAACCCACCTGGGGTTCCACAGACCCCCATGAGGACCCCCACTGTGGCCTCAGCGCCTTCACCGTCCACTTCTCAGGACAGTTTACAGGTACTGGGGCGTGCAGGTACGGCGCATTCGGAGCACCCGCACCGAACCAGACCCCCACCAGCCAAAGTCGGATGTTCAGTAACAGCCCCTATCTGTCCAACTGCATGGACGGCCAGACTGGATCCAGGAACCAGGGTAAGGAAATAGCTTTCTGTCACTCACACACACACAGCTGTGTGTCAGAGCTCTGACCTGAAATGGTTTACCTTTTGTGACTCTCTTAAATAATTTCCTAATATAATAATGCTCTTGTTTAATATAAGATACACACTTTGTAACACTGACAGTTGTAGAAGTCTGGACTGAAGATTCTACAAAGCATAAACTCTCATGGGGGAAAATAATAAAACAACAACAACAACAAAAGAGTCCAATTTGAGACACCTGAGAAATCCAGGCTATACAGGAACAGTAAGTTCCAAAGTCATGTTAGGTCACTCATATTGAGCAATATGATAGTAGATATGAGCAAGGCCTTGGGCTTAATTTGGAAATGACCACAAATACAGGCCAAAAAAAACAAAAAAACAACCTAAATAACTAAAATCAACACACAGAGTGTCAGGAATACACTTGTTTCAGAGAAAGGCCCCTCAATGTGTTATACTTTGATATTGATGTTGACGTTTTAGGGTCATAAACTTCATCCAGAAACCATGTAGCATATATATCAGTATGAGTTCACTGAAATTGTCTGTGTGATGTCCTGATTTACAAAAAACAAAAAAAAGAAGAAGAAGCAGGCAAGCCCTCCATCAGGGATCAATATGGCAACCATGAACAAGTGAAAAGCAAATGCAATCAGAAAGTTTGTTCCTCTTGTAGTCATGTGGTGCTTGTGTGAGCTTCCATCATGTGGAGAAACTATACGTTAAAAAAGTACATCATTAATAAAATCCATTAGAGTGTAATGAGTTAAAACATCAGACAAAGCAGAGCTAAAATCACAGCTTAATTCCCTGTTATATCGCTAAGCACTTTTACACAGTGCACTGTTTCTGTCTCAGAGCCTCGTAGCATGAAACATGTAATGTTTGAGAAAATCAGGCATAAACAACTGTTTAACAATTTAACTGTTCTCTATGATTGATCTGATTACATCATAAATAATAGTACGACTCAGGAATGACTTAATTCTACTGTCTTGAACATAATAATATCTTTTAAAATATTTGTAGGTATTACATTTTTATTAATTGGCTAGTTCTCAATTGTTAGTGAGTTGTTGTTTTTTTTTTTTTTTTAAATATATATTAGTTATCTTTAACACATTGTTCCTTAAATTTCAGTTAAAATATAACTTTTGAAAACAGGCGTTTCAGTCATAAATTGTGTTGGAAAAGTGTTATTTATTAAAAGGACATTAGACATGTTTATTCTACACTGATGAGGCACAAATGACAACATTTGGTTGTTTTTTTGCTGACCATCTGATCACGTCTTGCGTTGGAGGTTTTTTTTTTAATTCTAGCATATCACAGTCATGTACAAGCATCACTAAATGTGCACTTTCGACAATTTCCAAACCTATTTACTGACATTTTTCCCACATGCAGATGTTAGTTTAGTCACTGCTCCTATTGAAACACAGTGTTTGTGTCTGAAGCTATGTCCCAATAATGTATCCTCTTAAACTATAAGAATACTTTTCTGTTAGCATCTTGATCCCAAATTAAGGTCATCTAGGCCTGTTCTGCATTATTCATACTTCTTAATTGTATCATTCAGTACACCTGTCTGGAAGAAGCTTGTTTTCTTCACTCATTTATTCATGTTTTTCCTTTAATTTGTCACCAGTCTGTAGATATGTATTAGATACCTGTCCAGTATGCTGTACCCCCAACAAAATGCATCAAATAAATCTTATTTAAAAAACAAAACAAAGCTAAATCATTTGAACTATTAGTTAATTTCCTGAAAAATATTTTATCCGTTTTAGTTTTTCGGCTTTGACCAGGCATATTTTTTTTTAAAAAAAGCATGTGGATTCTTTATGAAATGAAATTAAAACCCTGACCCGAATTGTGTCATGTCGAGTAGATGATGATGCACACAAAGTGATTCATGTTTAACTTTATTAAAAAAACATTACACGTGTTGCTTTTGGTCATGGGGGGTGTTGATAAAATTTCGGGAGTACAGTAAGAAAACAGCCATTTCCTTTGAAAATGATGGATTTTATTGTGCAAACAAGCTTTGTAATGTCTGAACAAGCAGTATTAGGAAAAAATGTAAATTACACATCATGCATCATCTGTAACCAACACACTTTCAGTTTGTTTATGCATTTATTCAGACTCAACATATGTTAACGTATGCAATTTGGGGGGAAAATTCTACTCTGAAGATAGCAAAAAAAAAAAAAAAAAAAAGAAAAAAAAAAGAAAAGAAAAATAAATAAAAAAAAAACCATTATGATTTTCATATTTTAACTAATATAGCTAATAAACCATAATCAGTTTACTGGGTTATTTATTATTATTTTTTAAAATAAACAAAACCATATTACATTATATTATATAATATAAATATTACAATTAAAATGACACTTTTATTTGACCCAGGGTCAAAATTATTGTTAAGTAAAATACGACATTTAAAGTATATTTTTTAAAGCCAGCTATTTTCAATTTTAATTTTAGTTGATGTAAATAATCTATCATGCTCATGTACTATACAGAAACACACATTGGTTAAAGTGCTGCTATTAAAGACTATATAATAAAATTATACATTATAGCAATCACTGTACTATAATTCATAATGTTTATAACAACAATTTTATCAAATAAAGTCATACACCTCAGGATGTAGCAGCACATCTGGAGTCATTTCACCCGAAAAAATCGATCCGATTCATGATGTCTCACACGACAGTCATGACTAAATAATAACGCTACTGATGTACTTGACTTTATTTATTGATTACTTCAGAACTATTGAATTATATAGATATGCTTATATACAAAACCCAAACCTCCATTATATCTCCCATATGACACACAATCATAATCTATTCAATAAACACGAAGCAGGTAAATAAGGATAAAGCATAAGGCGAAGGTTTTATGTTTTCTACTATTAAGGGATTGTGAAGTCACAGTGAGTTATGGAGTGCATAAAATCTGACGAGTTCAGGACGGCCTTGCAGTGTGTGGTTTAGGATTTCCAAACCGCTCCTAGGTTAACCTTCGATAACATTTTTCGTGGATATTACAGTAACACGTTTTGTAAAATGTTGCATTCTTAGGTATGTGTGTATACTGTGAATAGAGAAATTATTTGTTAAAGGAATAACTTGGACAAAAATGTAAATTACAAATTTACATCTACAATCTCATCTTTACCTCAAATATAGTGAAGACGTGTTTAGCCTTTATTTCCATTTTCTTTTCCTGTTTTTGGAGTTTGGCTGACACTGATGTGCATTACTTGTTAGCTACATTAACTTCATAGCTTCAGTGCAAAACTAAAAAAGCAGACTCTAGACACCAACTATGTCTTGTCTGATGAATCATTTTTTCAATTGTTTTTTTTTTGTTTGTTTGTTTATTTAAGGAAAAAAAAATTGAGAACATGTCATTTTTCGCAGATCCTTTCCTTTAATAGAATACACTAGTACCAAAATGTCTGTACTAAAATGTACTGTATTAACCACCTACAGAGAAGTAATTGGTATATTTGAAATAATTAAGTAATCAAATATTAAACACAGCAACAGCAACACTTTTATTGTATTTGTGCAGTATTTGAATGCACTACACTGAAAAACACTAGGCATACACTGTTGCGACAGTTGGTTACAGCCAGGTAAATATAGGATCATTGCTAAAGCTCCTGTCTCTGGTGTAACCACACACACACACACACACACACACACACACACACACACACACACACACACACACACACACACACACACACACACACACACACACACACACACACATGTTAATGGGCAGCCCAGACTCTGACTCTCACACACCCCATGGCTCGGGGTGCTCCTCCCAGTCTCCAGGCCCATCAGCGAGCCCGGTGGGGTGGAAGAGGAATGGCCATCTTTAATGAGTTTCTCTGTCGTTCCGAGGTGAAAGTGGTTGTATGTAATTAATGAAGGCAGCGTTGGGATGTAGTGATTTACGAGGCCGAGGATGACCCGGGGTCACCTGAGGCATGATTCATACCCTAAACCCCGTGTCTGTTCTTGACTGTATCATCCAACTCTGAGGCAGGAGGGGCCAAGGGTCATTAGGGTACGGGAGGGTCATTACCTAACCATTAGCTACAGAGCAGGTCCTTTTATCTACGTAGCACACTGAGCAAAAATGAAAATTAAAAATATACTCAAAAATAATTTATCAGCCAAGATTTGTTTTTGAAGGTTTTAGTGTATGATATTTTCTTTTCAAGCTACAAGACAAATGTAGTTAACAAGCATACAATGTTAATCTCACCCGAAACAATTCTTGTCAATAACTGTTCATATCTCCATACACATGTTTGAAATAACTGTTAAGTTACGTAGTACCATCTTAACTTAGCAACTAAATTATTTGGTGAAATAGCATTGATAATCCATAATTACAATTTGAGGTCAATGTGGAATTAAATTATAATTCACAAAATTTTCACTTCCTGTATGGTGTTGAATTTGAACCTTTAGATTAAAACTTTTTTAAAGCCACTTCTCCACTGTTTCAATGCGTGTACTTAAAATTGTCTTTCTCCAGGTTACGGTGCAGTTTCCTTCGATGGAGCCACGAACTACGGACACACGCCGTCGCACCACTCCTCACAGTTCCCCAACCACCCCTTCAAGCACGAAGACACCATCCCGCAGCAAAGCAACATGGGTAAATATCAGCACCAATTACAAAGTCTCTTATGAGTTTCGGTTCATCTGTACGAATTTCTATGCTCCGGCACGCACTAGCCGAGCTCCTGAGTGTTTCTCCTTCCCTCAGAAGTCAAAGGGCAAACTCTGTCCAAATCAATCCAAGGTCAAGTTGCACTCAGACTTTTCCCTTGACAGTAAATCAGTGCGCTTTTCTCTAGTAGTCTCGCGCACATAACATTGTGTTAAAGCGTAGGTAAACACCTTAAGAAACACCATATCAGGCCATTCTAGAGGAGACCACCAAGCTGATGGCTAGTCAGAACAGTAACGTGAGAGCCCTTTGTTAAGTTTAGAACCACCATGGGACCCATTTGCGTTTTGGGACCTGGCCGAGTAAGGGCACCGATTCCTCATTCGCACTTGTGAGCAAGAGGTCGGCCTGCTTTACGGCTTCAAAGAGAGTGAGGCCGCTGTTTTCATATGTTCAGAGTGTACTCGGCTGCATCTCCCCAAATCCTCCCCGAGCTCAGATTCTCTCTCTGAGACCGACTTCACCACACACACACACACACACACACACACACACACACACACACACACACACACACACACACACATGCTTGCTCATGCATTTCATTAGAACAGCAGAGTTATGATACTTGAAGCATGTAGCCGAGAGTTTTTTTTTTTTTTTTCCACATGAGACTTAAGACATACAAAGTGTCCACATAGGGATCATTTTCATTAGTTAAAAAAGACTTGACTTTCTAAATTAAGCATGTTTTCCTGGAGTGAGAGCCTCGGGGGCTGAGTGAGGGAGCGGCCTGGAAATCTGACATTGTTTTAAGCTGTTAAGATGAAAATCCCCAAAGCGAATTGGACTATTGGCTGAACCGTATAATTTGTTGGGAAGCTGTTCCATAGGCTTGATTTCAAGCACGTTATCTTTGAGCTAATGTCTGTGTGCATATGGGAAAACACTGAGTGTTATGATTACCATTCCCCATTTCTAACAGCTCTGTATCTTGTGTTATAAGGTGAGCAGCAGTATCCCGTTCCTCCACCTGTTTACGGCTGCCACACGCCGTCGGAGAGCTGTACGGGAAGCCAAGCTCTGCTCCTGAGAAACCCTTACAACAGGTACGATCATGAAAACATTTTTTTTTTTTTTTTTCTTCCCTGCCTGTTTATCCTGTCTTTATTCATGGCTAGTAAATGTTTATTGGTGTCTAGAGTGTAGTTACTTTTACAAAGTAACCATTCTCAATATTGAAAATAATAATATTAAAAAAATATATCACAGCCACTGATATGGATTAAAACAGGAGTCTTGGAAGTTCCTGGACCAAGCAGTTTCAGCTGGTCACAAACAAAGTAGTACTTTTCTACACACAACCTAGAATCATAACCGTACACCCCCGAAGAGCTATCCAGAAGCTTCTGAGAAGGCTAGGCGATATATCCTGAGCACACCATTAACGGCGAGGAAATTTACAGGCCCGTGTCAAGGGCCTTGGTTACATTAAACAAGCACTATCTTTTAGGCTTATCCATTCACCGTTCAAACTTCTTAAAACTTAACGTACATGTAAAATGCTTTCAAATCCAGCAAGCATGAAAACACTGCCTGATGTATGATATTATATGATTGATTAGGTTTGTTATGCAACCAGTGAAGACGGGAAATTAAAATTCACCTCCAGTCATCTGTAAATAGTACAGGATGTAAAACAAACAGGTTGCAATCAGCGGCTTTCTTTCAACTCAAGAAGGTCAGGTTAACACCGAGCATGCCCAGTGCACAGAGGAAGGAGGAAGTGATGTAAAAAGGAGCAATTAAGGGTTTCTTTTAGAAAGGAATGCTATATACAGATTTATATCAAGGCCAGAAAAATGCTTGTTACTGATTGGCTGGTGGGTGTTGGCTATATATTATATTATATTATATTATATTATATTATATTATATTATATTATATTATATTATATTGTATTATATTATATTATATTACATTATAATATATTATATTATATTACATTATGTAGCTCAAATATTTAATCAGTGTTATGTAACCATGTTGGAATGTAACCATGACAACAAGCATAAATAATGGTTTAAATAAAGGCTAGGCCTGTATTTACGCATTCCTATCACATTCCCTATCATGCTGCCAAACATAAATAAGACTTGGATTTACATAGAAAGTTGTTATTTATAGTTCGCCATTTTCATGTCAAGTGTAAGTCATGTAAGTCAGTTATGAGTAAGCAAAACATGTACGACCCCCCCATTATTCTGGCGTAAGTGAAATGTACAAAGTACAAAGTGCAGTACAAATATTATAAAATAAGATACTTATTTTGAGGAGAAAACACAACTCTGCTTTATATTCTTTGCCTGTCTCATGTGAATTATTTTCTGATTTCGGAACGTTGTGTCATATAACGCATGAATTATACATGCCTTCCATTTTGTTTCACTGTTTGCACTTGTGTGTACTAAAGGCCTTGCTTCATCTTTATGGATGAGATGATGATAAGACAATGACTTGATCATTTATATACAGAAATTACAAACCCTGATCTACTTTCCTACAGAATTCAGTTCAGTTAAGGCTGGAACTAAATTTTGTAGAACGATCGCTATATGGCTAGTGTTTACTGAGTTAGCAGATATTACAGTACATGCTGATCCATTAAAAAACACTTAATATATGCCGATGAAATTGACCTATATGAGAACGTCAGCTCTTGCTCAAACATGGTTCTGAAAATAAACATTTCGAACATTTAAATGACAACATGTGAGATTTTGATTGATGGCACTTTACTACATCAAGGCTGGGTTTCCGTCCTACAGGCAGCAGCTCAAGCTCACCAGAGGTCAAGTGCTGAATAGCAGAATGTACCAGGCCAAGATAAACTGTCCTTTCCACCACTGGCTTCCACTTTTTAACCAGTCCTGAATTCCTTCCCTCTGATAACCGGTCTCCGAGGAGTTCCCTCCGCAGCCTGAGATGGCCGTGCGCTTGCTACCGGTCCAAAAAACGAGCTGCGGAATTCCTGAAATACTTCTGCGACGTTGTTTTGCAGCTCCGAGGGAACATAACGATTCAAAACAGCAGAATCGGGTCGATAGGCGAGCTTCTATTCTGCTCTGGCTTCGTCTTCCAGTTCCCTCTCGGCATGTTGTAATAAACAGACTCCTATCTGCTGGAGTTAAGGGGGAACTGGGAATCCTCAAATCAAAATGCTATGCAGCTTTTTTTTTTTTTTTTCCTAATCGAATGCCTGGTACCAACAGCTCTGTATTTACACAGCCTGAGCTCGGAGCTGCTGTTTTTAGTCGTTTCGAGGTGGTTGGAATAAAAACATGTCGAGTTATCAAAACCAGAGCCAAAGATGGGTCATTGTTGGCATGTAAAGCATGAGGAAATCATGGAAAGTATAAACCACACAGAAATGAGCTCCGGACTGCAGGGATTTCTGCAAAAAAGAAGGAGATAAGGGACAACAAGAGTGTTGCAATTATGCCTTGTGTGTGTATCCACAAGTCATAAATGCTTAAGCAGTGCAGGCTGCATTCCAATAATAACGCAGAAGCTGCAGTTGTGTAGTTACACTGTACCAGGTACCAGCACACACCGGCGTACACACTTCCAACGCCGTGATGTCAGGGGAGCTGAAGATAAATCCAAACTATGTGTTTGGTTAAGCACCTGGCAGAGTAACTAATGGTCCTCCAGTCAACCTCTCAATAACTTATGGCAGCTTCTTGCTCAGAGAAATGGTCTCATTTGATTAACTGATTATCCTGCTGGTCTGGGCAACCCCCTTCTGTGTGTGGGTGTGTGTGTGTGTGTGTGTGTGTATCTGAGAGATTCATTTGCTGTTATCCAGGATGCCCCTTTTCAAAACCATTTTTCATTCACCAAAATCTAGGTGTTTTTGACGTAAAGTGTAACAGCGGGGTTTTCTCCGTTCATAGTAGTAACAGTAAAATAAAACAAAACAAAGCAAAAAAATAATTTGGTCAAACACATTTACTTAAGTGTTGCCTTGTGCTTGTTTGAACCCCAGCAGTGACAATTTATACCAAATGGCATCCCAGTTGGAGTGCATGGCCTGGAACCCTGTCAACACTCTGGCGTCCAGCATCAAGAGGTACGTAAAAGTGACCTGATATCACAGGAGGAAATCATTCATATGGGGATTAGTGCGTATTTTTCTACGAGTTCACTTTGGAGCAGAAAAGCTTGGTTAGGGCGTGCCACTAAACCACATGTCCGATCATTCACTCACACTGCCAACGTGTCGAGCTGAAAAAGTGTTGAGCTGTAAAACAGTATCTGGTAAAGTGGATTATTGTAAAGCAAAAAAAAAAAACAACCCAAGAACAAAACAAAAAACAAACAAACAAAGACACATTTTCATACCTTCTTTAACTTCAGAAATGTTTCTGGAATATAACAATAGCAGAATATTGCAGTCAGCTGGGCCTACAGTGTAAACTGCCATGTGAAAAGGAAATAATTATAGTAATATATGTAGTAATGAATCATTTTGCATATTCAACCTTATGAAGTATCAAAGCCAAGTATATACTGAGTGGAATATTATGTATATGAGGTGTATAAAGGAAATGAAAGAACATAGTACTCCATCAACTATGCAACCAAAGTTTATTTTATAGAAATGTAATATGTGAGGAATAAAACACAAGAGGGCATGGTGTTATGGGAAAATAATCAATGACAGGGTGGGTAATTGATTATTATCCTATAACAGTTTGTCCCAAAGTATTTTATTCCTCTTATACCACAGCAATTTTCCAACAATAACGTCATACTTTTATAGTAACATTTAATGTTGTGAAATGTCAATGAAACAAGTTAGCTCCTGTTATTTACTACATTATAGCAGCTATAAACAGTCATTCCCTCACCAGACTTGCTATTTTTTTCTCTTGAAGTTAAATTGAAAAATTTGACAAAACTAAAAAGACTATGATTTTCCTATCCTGCTGACACTGGAGACTCCTTCCACAAATGTTAAATGTAATATGTAAGGAATATAACATATAATATATGTTAAATAAACATCTCACAGAAGACATCACAATATCAATTATCAATTGCACATTTTAAAATCTGTTTATTTAGAGCGTCCACCGTACAAGTCTCTGTGTAAGCTGTTACTATGGAAACGGTGACGTATTAGAACGACCGCATTAATATAAAGCTGTGATGTGCAGCCAGGACTACTGTTTGAGCTGCTGTTCTAGAAAATTGATCAGCACCTTCAGAAAATAGGATACAATTACATCCTGGTAAAGTCCAATATCCCAAACTGGTCAAACTGACAAATGGAATAGTATATAATTTTATAAAATTAAAAAAAAAAAAAAAAAAAACCTTGCATCTGCCTGCCTCATTCTTTCATGCCAAAACTCAGTGGTGAGTTTTGTGTGTGTGCGTGTGTGTGTGTGTGTGTGTGTGTGTGTGTGTGTGTGTGTGTGTGTGTGTGTGTGCACTCTGTTTTGTCTGGATGGAGAGTGATATCCGGCCATATATTTCCCCCGTGGCACCGTAGCCTTGAGCCGGCTGAGAGCCGGCCCATAGGGAGGAAGGGAGCACACTGGGGGAGTAGTGGAAGTGCATCGTTGCACAATGGGACGGCCTATCCTCCTGTGGGACGCAGCTGAGTATCAACAGCCCCCATCCTTCCAGGAGTAAAAAAAATAAAAAATCAGACGCCCTAGCGTGTCCCAAGGGGATAGATACTCAAGTGCTGTTGGTGCTGTTCTATCCAAAGATGATCTCAGCCTATATCCATCCATCCGGCTGATCTGTTCATCCCTGGAAAAGCTTCACCTAGACATAGACATACAGGCAGGGCGCTCTGCCTGCGGCCGGAGCCTGTGAACGAATGAACTGTGAGAAGATTTATCACAGGATGTCGTTTTGCACTGTCCTTCAGTCTGGCTGGCTTTGCATACGGACAGACAAAGAGAGCTTTATAGTTACCGTTTCACCCTTACTTAGTCAGGATATGGACGTCTTTTAATAACTTTGGCTTGTAAAGAAAAATTAGCTCCTTTTCACAAAGTGATTGCTCAGTATCTAAAGCTATGTTATCTCAAGATAGTGATAGTAAATGCTTGTTCCGGCTGTAAGACAAATCACAGGTTTATATTAATATGCTTATACGTTATCATTTCTATAATAACAACTTGCACACGGAATTGTATGTCGGGATCCACATAAAAGGGATTTAAAACATCTATAATTGTTGATACGAAGAAGTTTTCTGTAAGGAGATGTTTAACATTTATGGACGGAGTCTCCAGTGCAAAGCTTTGTAACAGTCAGAGGTAAAGCTGTAACTTACCAGGATGGAGGATTTTATGTTTTATTGCTTTAGGTAACATTTTTACCATTTTTATTTGTCTTATTAACTTCAAGAGAGGCTGGTGAGGAAACGAGTATTTCTAGCTGCTATAACATAAGTGATAATAGAAACTAACTTGTTTCACAGATGCTCCAAAGCATTAAATGCTACTAAATGAAAAAAAAAAAAAAAGTGTCATGCTTTAATATAAATTTTGTTAGTGTTGGCAAATTGCTGTAGTACAAGAGGAATAAATAACATCTTCTATAACAGGACGCCATCTAACTGTTTTATTCTTTGTAACTGTCCACTGTGTTCACAATGAGATAAATATGAACAATATGGTACAATAGAAACAGCTGGATGATTAACTGTAGTTGCCAAACATGTGTGTGAAAAATTAACACTCTTGACAGAAATCTGTCCCATCATGCACCACAAAGTGCAGATAATGAGCATGGCTACCAGTACATATACATGCAAAGTATAAAGAAATCTATTTAAAAGTAAGTTTTTTGTGCTAATCTACATTAGTACAGAGTAAATACTTTAAAGTATTTGGTCATACTATGTGGTCAGAGACTATGCAGCTTATAAATCGTGAGTTGGGAAATGTCTGGGGTGAAATAGAGGAAACTTGTGCAAATCCAGGGTCAGAGAAAAGGCCAGTGTACTTCGGTTCAGGTATAAATTCAGGAGAGAGCAAGAGGCCCTGCGTTCCCCATCCGTCTGTCTAACCAGCCCTACCTCAGATTGTTGAGGTGAATATATTGCACTTTGGAGCAGGGAGCAATTTGCCCCGATGTCAAGATAAGTTATAGAGATGAGCCTCAGTGTTTTATAGCCAGTCTTGCCCTATATATGTCACCTAAACCCCACACAGTAAAGCACAAGGAGCAGTAAGAATGCATACTATTCACATGAGGGAAAAAAATGATGAGGTGTGAAGAAAAGCTTTTCGGCAGGTGACAGTCATTGCTTTTTTTTAAAAAAAAATTATGTGCTGAATGGTGACATGTTGGTGTTTCACTTTTCAGCACATTCTTTACATGCTGTAAATCCACTACAGCTATCAGCTGCTGATAAAACGCTGGAGGCCAGATTGCGTTCAAGTGTAATGACCACAACATAATAGAAAATTTAAAAAAATGCTGATCATAGGCATCATTCAATGATGAGACAGCGGAATATTTCATAATAACAAATTTTGTTTTATTTAAAGTTTATTTAAAGTAAGCAAGTAAGTACATTTTATTCATAGAGCACATTTAAAATGACGTCTGTTGACGAAAGTGCTGTACAAAGTGCTATATACGGTATAAACAAGTATTATATATATATATATATATATATATATATATATATATATATATATATATATATATATATATATATATATATATATATATATATATATATATTTTTTTTTTTTTTTTAAAGGTGGGAACTAATATATTCCTGGGATCCTGATCTTTTCCTGATTGTCTCTATTGATGTCTATAAATTCATGTAAAATGACTTGCTGATGTAGTTTAGAACACAGTTCAAGTTTAAGGTCAAGTGGCTTTTATTGTCATTTCAACCATATACAGCTGGTACAGTACACAGTGAAACGAAACAACGTTCCTCCGGGACCATGGTGCTACATAAAACAACACACTAAACCACATGAGACGACATAGAACTAAAGAGCTACACATTCTACATAAAGTGCACGTGCAAACAACACAAGACAGTACAGTAACTCCTAAAACAGGACAATGGGCACAGTAAGTAACAGTGTCATGCCGACCAGTACACAGTTCTAGTGTGAAAGTGTCAAGTATACAGGTAGTGCAAAGAGATACAATATAATTAAAAATAACAATATAATTACAAGATGCTATGAATCTAAACATAACATACTATGACATAGTATTCAGCAGATTAGTTTATACCATATATGGACATAGAATTTAAACATAATATTTAGTTTAAAGTTTAGCAGCAAAGGTAAAGGTGGTCGTTATGAAATGTGCAAAGTATGACTTATTGTAATCCATAAACATGAACAATACTTCACTAAACACTGTAATGTTATAGTGGCAGCCATCTTGAACAACTGGAATATATATATATATTTAGATTTTTTTTTTACTTAGTGCAGTTTGGCATCATTATGCTCTTAAGCTCCGCCTCCCAAAGTGTGAAGTCGGAATTGTCCTTAAAGCTGAAAGTCAAACTTGTAAATACAGACTATACAGACAGCTATCCCCCATCCCAAAAATAATTTCTTTAAAAATGAAGTAAGCATGTGAAGACTTGGACATTTTTGTGAAAAAAGATTTTAGGAGATCAACTTCCGTTACTTGTCAGGCACAAAGCATGTGTTGAGTACGTTTGGGTTAAAATAGCGTACATGATTTTTTTCGTCAAACTATTTCTTAATAAAATCAAGGAAAATGTTAAATCAGTAGAGTTGAGAATTTCTCATGAGGAAAGTATTGTGTGTCTCCTCCTCACACAGTCATCCAGCGGGTTATGAGAACGACCCGAACACGCCCATGGTGTACAGCTGCAGCACCCAGTACCGAATACACACCCATGGAGTCTTCAGAGGCATTCAGGTCAGTACACACACATACACACACTACAGTACAGATAATGCACAATGCATTCTTGATCATACCATTACAGACCAAGACAACTAATGATGTAATTGTTTACAGGGCAATATCATTATATCCATATAATTTACATATATGTTTACATTATATCCATATAATTATATGAATATAATGTAAACACATTACTAAAAAATGTGCAGATATAAAAAAAAAAATGCTTGCCACATTTTCCTAATGTGTAATGTGGCAATGTACAGTATTAACTAGCATTACTCTAAGGATAATTAGTTAATTAAAATAGCTAGTTATATTAGTTGGTGTGTGTTTGCTGACTTGCAATGGCAGCCTGCTATAAACTGAGATGGCGAGACTTCGTTTCGTGCTGATCACTCACACGTACATTTCACTCCAATATCATTCAGAACGAACTGGAATACATTGGGTTTACTCCCATTTGCTTATACAAGGCCATGGTCAGGGCAAGGCACAAACACACAGACAAATACACACATACACACAACAAGCACACACTTGTACTTGTGCACACTCTGCAGTCACACTCGGCCTCTGAAACTCCACATGTTTCCTACACTATCGTAACCACACAGCAAAAGACCATGCTTAAAAAGGCGACGAGTGATAAAACAGACCCAAATGAGCGAGTAAGTGAAATGAACAGCAAATAAATAGCAATAAAGCCAGGGAGAATGGCTCTGATGCAATGAGAGGGTTGTGTGAGAGGAAGCAGGAGCCTGCCAGAACATTTGAGACACTTAAAAGGCATTTTTGTATGAGACAAGAGAAGAGGAATTTAAAAAAAAAAAAAAAAAAAAAAAAAAAATCTAAAAAGCTCCATTACAAACAAAGCTACAGTTTCCATTTGCAACCACATGCTAATAAATCATTAGGTCTTAATTAATGTCTGTCAGTGGTCTTAAAGCAGTGCTAGCAGAGATTCTCCAGAGCTAGCTCCTCATTGAGAAGACTGTTTAAAAAAAAACAAAAAACAAAAAAAACCTCCCCTGTGATGTTTTAGAAAGCATTAAGCAGTGCAGCATGACGTTTAAGTATATTATTTTCTGTAGTAGATATGTTGTGAGAATTAATCACACACCATCATTCATCAAGCAATAATAATAATAATAATAATAATAATAATAATAATAATAATAATAATAATAATAATAATAATGAATCTTAATGAGTACTGAATATAGAACAGGCTGTATAAGCTTGTACTTGACTGACCTTACTATACACACTATAAAAAATAGCACACTAGCACAATAGTCATGTTGGTAACCATGGCATAGACCGGCACATTATCATTCCCATGGGGTCAATAGATGAGTCTGGCAGCGCAACCATAAAACACTTTAGTAATTTACTTATCAGTGGCATTTACCACACATTCATTACCACACCAGCGTATAGAAAAACGCCATTATGCTAAGCACTAGCTAATTAAGAGCAGATGGGCCCTAACAGTGGGCAAATGAGGGGTGGGGGAGAGCGGCCATGGGATAAGGTCGGCCTAACATCCGTGACTAACAGCTCCCATTTGGCGGTTGGCATGGGTGAATCCCAGTGATCATTTCACAGCTAATTTTGCAATAATGAGCTCTTGGTGAACAAACTATTTTTTGTCAGGGCTAAGAAACACAACAGCAATGTGATCTCATCTTTTATGGCTCCATAGCTAGCCTGAGTCCTGAAGGGCAGAAAGACTTTACCACTTTAACGACAGCCGTGAGTTGTTTTAGAATAAACCTCGAAAATGTTCTTGTCTGTTGATCATGGTTAAATCTTTCGCTGTAGGATGTCAGAAGGGTCCCCGGCATCGCTCCCGCCATCGTACGCTCCGAGACCAACGAGAAGCGACCGTTCATGTGCGCGTATCCGGGATGCAACAAGCGCTACTTCAAACTCTCTCACCTACAGATGCACAGTCGCAAACATACAGGTACCCGGAGCTGCAGAAAGAGACGTGTGTGGTTCTCCAGATCAGAGGTTCTTACAGAAGTTTTTACAGTCAGGGACCACTTTATTTGAAAAATCTTTTTACAAATGAGGTACTAAAAAATTAGGCACTTTATTTTAGCGTGTACAATAATGCGTTTATATTTATTGGAGCCAGAGTTTTTTTATTTCTGAAATTTCCACCCATTTTCATTTAAATTATCATTAGAATTTTGGTTGACATCATTATCAATGGTAGGTGGTGATTTACACCGCAAAAACTAGAAAATCCCAGACCCCTGGGGATCGCCAGACCCCACTTTGAGAAACATGGCTCTAGACAACACTCATTAGCACAGAAAGTACATTCCGTGTATCTCCAATATAGATAGAGACTTTCCTGTACTGCATAATTTTGTGTTTTCCCTGCACATAAACACCAGATCAAATTCTTCCAAGCTTCGGTTCTGTTCCAACTCCCAGCCTGAGTCAGATAATCAAGACCAATGTAATGCTGATTAACCACAGATTCAGAAACAGAGCCAAAATTTTGGACTGGCTGTGTGCCTTTTAGATCATTTAACCACCGCACAACATACTGATGCTTTTGACATCAGAAAACTGGAACTATTTTTTCCCCATTAGTCACAGGTCCAGTAAGAATGGTACCAACAAGAGCAACACCACACATTTAGATAACACCACACAATTAGACACCTTCAAATAGTTCACTTGTTTTGTTGGTGCCGTTTGTGTTGTCATAACACAATTTTACTTGTGAATCTGACAATTAGGAATATAAACTAGACAAAAAAACCACAGTGATTTTACATCTCACATGCAGCATAAACAAATCAATATGCATTTATTCGATTTCTGATTCTATGAGACGCTGATTTATCAGCCATTTTGGTCAGTTAGTAACACCTTGTCATTTTTTTTTTTAATCAGAAATTATAAAAAATTATAATCTTTACTGTGAAACATTTTCATCTTTGTTTGTTAGTTTCGTCAATGATCCTCTTTTCCACTACTTTCACTGACCCTACTATGCTGTTCAATTCTCTATTCTGATTGATTCTGGAAGTTGTTGATTAATTTTCTGTAATAGCAGTTCTGACAGTTAGTTTTCCAGCTAGTTTTCTTTTCTATAGTAATAATTTACACTGTGACTTGAATGGTGGATGCTCCATATAAACAGTTTTTTCTTTTTCAAAAAGCATGAAATCATTGATATGGTTACACGATATTAAATGTAACTACGCTATATGGCCAAAAGTTTGTGGACACATATGTTCTTGTTGAACATCCCATTCGAGATTTAGTCCTTCCTTTGCTGTTACAATAACCTCCACTCTTCTGGGAAGGCTTTCCACTAGATTTTTGAGCGTGGCTGTGGGGATTTTTGTTCACTCAGCCACAAGAGCATTAGTGAGGTCAGGCACTGATGTTGGGTGAGGAGGTCTGGGGTGCAGTCGGTGTTCCAGTTCATCCCTAAGGTGTTCAGTGGGGTTGAGGTCAGAGCTCTGTGCAGGACACCAGGTCTTCATGGAGCTCGCTTTGTGCACAGGGGCATTGTCATGCTGGAACAGGTTTGGGCCTCTTAGTTCCAGTGAAGAGAAATGCTATGTATGTAATGCTACAGCATACAAAGACAATTGTGTGCTTCCAACTTTGTGGCAATAGTTTGGGACCATGTGTGTGGTGTGGGTGTGAAGTTCAAGTGTAGTGTATAAATGGTTTAAACACATGATTCTTAAATAAATGTCAAAAATTGTTAGAGTTGACAAACTGATTTGGTATACAGGGAATAAAATACTTTGGGAAGTGCTGTTATTGGGAAGGTAATCAATTTTAGGGTGGTAAGAGTAACTCTGCTTTGTGTTGGGCCAAATTACGCCATACCACTGATGATTATTTTAATATCACAGCACACCCTAAGTGTTTTATTCTTTACATAAAACCAGCCAATCATACAAAGTCACTGTGACCACTTCAGTCATTGGAATAAATGAAGTTGGTGATAAATAAAGTACTACTGGTTGCTGTGTAAACTGCTTCTTGTTTTTAAAAGTGAATTGAAAACGCACATCGACTATGGTCGTGTTGCAGGTGAAAAGCCGTACCAGTGTGACTTCACAGACTGCGGCCGGAGATTTTCCCGCTCAGACCAGCTGAAGAGACATCAGAGGAGACACACAGGTTTGCTTCATGCATCTTCATCTGTCCTGTCCTCTCTTTCCCTTTTCTTCTGCCTTTCAATTTGCTCTTTACACCAGAGAAGAGATGCTAGCCAGCACAATCCATATGGTTCAAGCCACGGATTAAGAATCCGTGATAAGCAGCTTATATTTTATTTTCACAATGACTCATTCCTTATGGCACTTGTGTATATTATATGTAAGCCATTAATGCTAATACAAATGACCCTTTGCTAGCAAAAGTACATTGATGCCACATAATACAGTCTAACATGGTGATATAACACAGTCGGTTGTCAGCGTGAATGTTTAGAAATGTGTCATAACGTGTGAGAAAGTCTGTGAGAAAGTGTCAGAGCTGAAGATGGCGACGTTCTCCTGATTCACTGCCTGTTGCAGATGTATTGCTACTAGCAGGACACGCTCTCACATCATCCATCCAGTGTTAGAGAGACGTATCGCTTCTCTTCTAGTCCTCTTCGTCTTAGAAGGGATTCCCTCCTGGCCTCTACTGTAGCCTATGCTCTTTCTCTCTTTGTGTGTTTGTGTGTGTGTGTGTGTGTGTGTGTGTGTGTGTGTGTTTGTGTGTGTGTGTGTGTGTGTGTGTGTGTGTGTGTGTGTGTGTGTGTGTCTGTATATGTGTGTGTATGCATGTAGGCGTTAAACCTTTCCAGTGTGAGACATGTCAGAGAAAGTTCTCACGGTCAGACCATCTTAAGACCCACACCCGGACTCATACAGGTAAAACAAGTGCGTAAAACTTTTATTTTTTCACATCTTTATCCTCTCTTTTCAATTGTTATATGAGGTCATATTTTATTTAAGATTTTATTAGTAAATCTTTAGTCAGTAAAATCCTTTTTTTTTTTTTTTTTTTAAATAAATGATTTAATGTTTTCTTTTAGAAATCTTGACCTCCTTAAAGTCACCCTTAACTTCGTAAAATCTGTTGAAAAGTGTGAAGTTTCGAGTTAACATTGAACACTCAATAGGCAAGTATTATTGCATCATAAAATACAAGAGCCAATCAAGTTCCAGTATGCAAATATAAGCCATGCAACATCGATTTCCCTGGGGAAGAGGTGGATACTGTATATGCAAGGCTGAGTGAGTTTTCTATTAGCGTATTCATTGAAATTGGATTTTTATTATGTGGATAAAATGAGTAGGTGTTTTTTTCTCTTGTCTAATGACATTTTTTGTGGAACCGACATGTCAAGTGATTCGTAATTCGAAATAGCTGATTCTTCGAAAAAGTTTTGAGGGTGACTTTAAGATTTTCCTTAGCAAAATCATCTTCCTTGAGCTCTGATCTAAGCGCTTACTCTGATCTAAAATGCTGTTCTCTTTTCCCACAGGCGAGAAGCCTTTTAATTGCAGGTGGCCAAACTGCCAGAAGAAGTTTGCCCGATCTGATGAGTTAGTCCGGCACCACAACATGCACCAGAGGAACCTGACCAAACTTCAGCTGGCCATCTAAAGACCCTGCTGTCATGAAAGCTGCATCTGCTGTCAGATATATTCCAGTCCTGCAGGTCTCGGCTCTGCATGTTTGGCTCTAAAACAGCTCATGAAGGCCCTGGTATTTAGTTGATGAGTTAAAAAAAATATGATAAACTGTGGTGTTTGCAGCCTGCAATGTCTCTATGACTGGAGATTGAACTTTGCGTTGTTCTAGGATTTACTTCAGCTGCCCGAAGTGTTATATTCAAAAGAACCTTGTGAACTTGTGTATTAGACACATAATAAGTTTGCCATTTAGATGATTCAGGTCTCGAGAACACTGTTGCTAAGTGACAGGGAAATATGGCAGGCGAGCATAATGCCAGCTAATGACTCAGGCTATGATTTAGCTAGCTGGCATGTGGCCGTTGGGTCTTTTCGAAAGGTTGAAAATGCGCAGTGAGAGCAGAACCAAGATAAAAATGACTGGAATATAAACACTTTCCTCAGAAATGTTTGTAATTTATTATAAAAAGGCTCACTAAAATTACACTGTGATTACATTCAGCATTTACAGCAAACAGAACATGGATTCCACCATTCTGAGAAATGTGAACAGGGGTGGACAAATCATAAATCTCACTATCAAATCAAATGTCTCATGTTTTAATTGCGCAAAAAATGAACTAACTAGGCTAAAAATGCTAGATAACATTATGTAATAACAAACTAATTAGCTAGTTAGTTGTATCTCGTCTGTGAAAGCTAATTTACCTGACTAGCAAAAGCCGATGTGTGTAGTGCAGCAGGTGGTGGAATTCAGAACAAGTAGTTAAAGCCTGGAGGTACGTTGAAAAAATCTGTGTCGAGTTTTATTTTATTTTATTTTATTTTTTTTTAAATAAAAAACTAATATCCAGTTCATGACATTGGTTTGGCTAGTGTTTCCCTTTGTCAACATTACAGCTTGAGAACTATCAGAAAATTTCAACCTTTGAAGTATTAAATACAAATGGGCAGTTCATGTGAACACACAGCCTTGTTTAAATGCCGAATCATTAATAAGACCAGCTGTATGATAATCGTGTTGATTTGGACAGTGGAAGTTAGTCTTAGAAGGGCACTTAGACCCAACAGCGCTACTCCAAGGACATTTCAGTACCAGCACTGAAAGCCCTTTTACCACAGAGGACATAACCATGCCCTTGCTAGTGCTGTAGAGATGTATAATAATACGTGCACGTTATATTTACTATACTAGCTCCTAGGAATTTTTAGACTAATTTATTACTTTTTCTTGTAAATTAAGATCTGTTTTAATAAACTGAGCATTCATTTCCTCCCACATATCCAGAAGCCTACTTCATTATATCACAATTCTAATGTTTGTATTCATGGACCAATCATAAGGTATAACCCCTGAAGCTTTTGTCTGTCTGCTCTGTAAATAGCGTCTCTCTGTAACCATCAGGAGTTAAATTATGAGTAAGTCACACTGGCTATGTGACTATGGTTTGTGGTCAAGTTGTAAATATTACTGTCGCTCCACAGCTGGAACAAGAAATAAATAATTTCATTTTGCGGAAAATGTGACTCACATTAGCAAAGACAGGAAATGTGAAAACTACTCGGATGGAATGTTCCTTAAACTGTGTTTTATCTGTATCATATGAATATATGCAGTATGTTACTGATAACCTTTTTTTTTTTTTTAAATAATTAAAGTGTTGATGGCAGTAAAAATGTGTGTGTGTATGTGTGTGTGTGTGTGTGTGTGTGTGTGTGTGCGTGTGTGCATGTGTGTGTGTGTGTGTGTGTGCTTGCTGTGGGATTTCCTCAACCAAATAGAATAAGAATAAGAATAAGAATCCTTTTCAATAAATTACATCTCTAAATGTCATCTGAGGTTAGGAGTCACACTGATTTGATTTTCTGAAACTAAGAATAATAATAATAAAAAAAACCCCAGGAAAAATCCCAAACATTAAAAGTGTTCAAGTGTGCATTAAAAGCTGACTAAGGGTGTTTTTGGACCTCAAGGCATTTTAAATGCTTAGTAATGCATTTATGGTGTAAGCACTTAACCTGAATATAACACGTAAAATACAGTATATATTATATTCGTAAAAATAAAAAGACATATTATGTGTTTATTCCAGCATGTTAGGGAGCACAGGCCTAACAGGCTGGCAGCGTAAGAGACTAGAAATATGAAGGCAAGGTTAGCACCATTAGTCATATTTAACAATTTAATGTAATGAAATGTAGTTAATTTCTTGTCTAATATGGAATGTGTATGAGGTATGAGTGGAACATTTAGACAATCATGTTAGCCACCAAGTGTTGTGTTTAGTAGTAGTAGTGTATATTCTGTATAACTGAATAAAATGAAATATTCATAGAAACTGACTAAAATGAAATATTCATGAAAATGTTACATGTTCTTTAGTAGGAGAGTTAATTTATTATTATTATTTTAAAATATTGTATATTGTTCTGCTGGAGTTAATTAAGAAAGTGGCCAATACCATCTGGGGACTAAAACCCATAGGTACAACAAAGTGGGGGAAATGTTTTTTTTTTTTTTTTGGATAAAGTGGGAAAATTTTTTATTATTTTAATAAGGATTATTATTGTAGTTTTTAAAGAAAAATGTAGAAATAAATTATTATATTATATTATATTATATTATATTATATTATATTATATTATATTATGTATGTTTTACAGGTAATATGAGATCTACATACATCTGCATACAATTAATGCCCCATATCCAATTGTTGTAGCTAATTAGCTTATTAGTTTTAGCAATAATTGCTAAAATAATTCAAAAAGTTTACTGATATGGCTAGTAATTGTCTTTCTCTTTGCATTGAAGTATCTACAATTAAACATATCATAAAGCTCCTTATAATCTTTCACTAACAAGACTACTTTTAAAAAAAATATATATATATATATATATATTTATTTTTTTTAATTGCCCTCTGAGCTGTGACCTGATTGGTTAAAAAAAATCTTTCATATCAGAGAAGTTTCAGCTTTTGAAAACAGCAACATTTTCCCTGATTTGTGGCTACATGATTATGTGTAAATTAGTCTCTGATTGAGGAAGAAAAGATTTTTTTTTGATTATCTCACTAGTTTGGGTTACTATGCCAATACAGCGGCATAATGAATGTAATTCCGATACATGAAAAAAAAAAGCTGTTTCTGCCTGAAACTGTCTATATTGTTTTTAATTTTATTTCCCAAACATCCATATAAAGAAATTTAAAAAATCTTGGACACTAGAAATTAAGCTCTGGTATTTATTTTGATGTGAATCTAACAATCATTAAACGTTACATACCACACACACACAAGACTCATACAATAAAACATTTCCCTAAAAGTTCTGCTTTGTACAATTTTACTGGATTCCTCTTTTCCTAGAGAACTTTTTAGTGAAAATTCCTTTTTACACTCTTGGTCCCAGTGTAACTTTCTCCATCTGCTGAGAATCACATGACAAGCTTAAGGAGCACAGGATTATAATGACTGAGCTAATAAAGCAAAAAAATATATTGCCAATCCATCATTCACCGTTTTTCCTTATCTCTACTCAAATTCTTTTGGATTTCTCGGCTGCTCTGGGACTCAAAACAAAGCAAGGCAATGAGAAGAAAGACTGCTTCTATTTTAGTGTTGTTTTTCTAACTTACAGAATACTTTACTATGACTTTTACGCACCCCAGAAAAGTTGCAGTACATCAGAGTTACATCAGCGGTAACAAAAGGCTCTCTTCAAAAGCACATACTTTGCATTAAAGCTGCAGCTTTGGGAATGTACAGCTCTCTGATTATATTTCATCCTGAGCCAGAGCGCTAGCTGTGGACGTCTAGCTCTGCTCTTCCTTTAGCAATTTGCTTGGCCCCCGGTGCTGTGTAAATTAGCGAGCCTCTCCACCCTATTACTCAGAAGGAAAAGCCCCGCTATATCTCAGAGTGACAGTGCTTAATCTCTGTCCCAGATTTGGCCTGCTTGGCCTTTGAAGGCGAGGAGGCTGCTTTGTGTAACTCTGCTGCAGTCCACTCGTACTGGACACTCTGTTCAAACTTGCCACTTCAATTGGAGCAGCAATTGGTCTTGTTACAATGTGCAAACTGTGGATCTTTAAAGAGGGGGGGGGGGGGGTGGAATGAACAGATGAAATGCTAACACTGAGGAACAGTTTGGAATGACCATGAGCAGAGAGTCTGGACCTTGTGAAAGATGGCGGAAACAGATTGTGCTTTCATTTTGTTCAACTTATGAACTTGAATTCCTTGCCTAGAAAATCATGTTTTAGAGTCATAATACGCCAATAATTAAACACATTTAGGTCCTGCTTATGGAGTAAATGTTCTACATACAGTAGGAAAAGTCCAGAATGCTGTATAACATCACAGTCTCATTATGTACAGTAAGTAAAATACATCTAATGCTTTCATTACAGAAGGCACGTTGTATTTAAAATACATTTGGCACAATACCAATTTTTCCCCCACTACAGATACAGATACTCAAACCTTGAGTATCAGCCAGTACCAATACTGTTTTCTTTTCTTTCATTGGATCTGTGACAGTTTAATATGCATATTATTTGGAATAGCTCTGCTAACAGAAAAATAATGTTCCATTCTATAATAAATAAAAATTGTTCACGGCGGCAAATTTCTGTGGTATTTAGGAATAAAACCCTCTGGATCGTGCTGCTATTGAACAATAATCAGCTGCGGGGTCGTAACAGTAACTCTGCTTTGCGTCAGGGTACACTACTCCTTAGTTGATTATTTTACCATAACAGCATGTCCCCGATTGATTTATTTTAGATAGAGAGATTTTAAAATGCTGGTAGAACTTCTGTTTAAAAAAAGTACCATAAAACGTATGGCAGGTGGCAGGTGTAATGAAAGGGGTCGGGGATAAAGTATAAAAATATGCATTTATATATATCAGTAATTGATTTTTATTTACAAATTCTGAAAAATTCTGAAAGTTACTGATAGGAAAACATTTAAAAACATGAATAAATCTGAAGCAAAATCTTTTATTATTTGAGTCAAGTTTCTTCCTCAATAGCGTGTTGAGGTTTTTTTTTTTCTCTCCTTACCATCAACATGCTTGATGATGATGATGATGATGATGATGATGGTTCTGAACCCAGATTTCTGCAGAGCTGATATGTGACATATTATATACTATGTACAATATCTATACATTGGAAGTGTACAGGGACTACAGTTGTATACAGAACAGCCCATATTGCTTTATAAAAGCAAAATTACCTTATAAAATGCTGTTGAGTCTGTAGTGGAGCTCAGCGTGGAGCTAATGGACAGAGAAGAATTCACACAGAGGCGAGAGTGTAAACTCTGCAGGACGATTCACCACTGCTATCACCTCGGCCTGCTTGACCAGACGGAGCAGCTGGCTGTATCAGTGCCCCACCTTTACGAACTGCACGTACAAAGGCCCTTCATCAACTGGATTAGATAAGAGTGATAAGACATGAGATAAGCACTGATAAGTCACTGGTAGGGGTCGAGGGAACGAGTGGGTGAATGACAAATGCACATCTCTGACCTGATGCTGTGATGATTTATCAGAGGAATAGATAAAGTAGAAGTGACTCTGAGGCTACTGCTTACACAAACTATACACATTATAAAGGCATTATTATACATATCTATAGACATCTAGTGCAACGTTAAAATTTTGGGCCAGGAATGATTCAAACCATTTCTCTTTAATGTTTTATATCTAAGACATTTGCTTGTAAGATAATATATCACTTCCAATTTGACTTGCATGTACATATTTTTAATATATAATGTGATATATGGAATGAATACAACCCTTTTTTTTTTTTTTTTTTTTTTTTACATGCAGTGGGGTGGTGTGATAAAGCGGAACTACTGTTACGAAACCAAAGTTGACTATTTTTCTAGTGTTTATCCATTTATAGTTACATGTAATGTAATGGAAGCAAGCTAGTTCCTATTATCACTTACATTATAACAGCTGTAAACAGGCATTCCCTCACCAATCGGCTTTTTCTATAGCTTGATGTTAATAAGAAAAGAAATGCAGCTTGCCATGTTACAGAGAAACCCGAAAACTCGTCTGTCCCGAAGACATTCCTATGGCGGAAAAGTTACATAGCTGAAACTGGAGACTCCTTCCATAAATGCCTAATAAACAAACAACTTCTTACAGAAAACTTCACCATGTCAACTATTAGATGTGTTTCATTGTTACGTAACAACACGTTATTTATCTGCATTTATAAGTACACCTAATACGGGGAGACGTACATGATTTATGACTTGAAAATAGCAAGTAATGGAAGCAAGTATCTCAGCCAAAACCTTTTTCATAAATACATTTACACGTAAATCTCCAATACCTGCTTTATTAAGCTATATACATTTGAGATAAATCTTTTTGGTAGATAGCAGAAAGAGAGTGTTTACACTTTAAACCTTTAACCTTTCAAAGGTGGGGACTAGGGATCAAAACGATATTACAGTGTTCAGCTAAATGGCAAAGATTTGTTCATGTTTATATAATACAGTAAGTCAAACCGTGTCCTAAACCACATTAGTACGTCTGAGTGATATTACTGAAGATGCATACGGGATAATACTGGAGATATTTATGAAAAAAGATACCCTTTCTTTTTAACTACAATAGCTGTGTAGCAAAACTAAAAAGTTCAACCAGACTGACTACATTTGGGGTGTATTTAATTCACCATATAATTCCCTTAACACTGTTCTGCTACAGCCTGTGGATTTCTTTATTTACAAAAAGAAAGAAAGGACAAAAATGTCCTCTGACTCAGAGCAAACTTCAATATGCACGCAATTATCTTTTGTCTCAAATTTTTCTCCCCCTCCCAGCACTAAAACATCATTAACTTTCAAGGTAAAAAACTAGGAGTAAACCTCTCCACACTTTTACAGCCACTAAAAGTGACTAATATTATTACGGTAAACTGAACCTGACGGACATAATGATGACGTTTTCCAGTCCTCGGCTCAGTGGTAGGTGGAGAGGCTGTTAGATGGAGAGAAAAAGAAAGAAAAAACGCTCCAAGCCTCTGCACGTGCAACTCCACCACCATGCCATAATTTATCTCCGGGTGTAAAAGAGGGTGACCGTGTAAAACTAAGTGAGCAGCTTTGATTTAAACTGCTTTTAAGATTCTTGTTTTTTTTTTGTTTTTTTTTTCTGAACATGGGAGAACATGGGTAGTCTGTAATGGGGTCGCTGGTGTTTCTCAACAGCAGATTGGCGTGTTTAGGTTTTGTAGTCAGGAGGAGGAATCCAGAAATGAGCTGTTTGATCTGCAGCAATTCCTAAGCACGTACTGATGCATTTATGAGCTGAGTACTGTGAAGCTCGTGAAACATTAGTGACAAGTAATATGATAGATTTTACACAACTATACGCATAATTTGATAATATAGACTGCCTTAACCTTTTCATAACCAACTGCGTAGAGATTATTTTTCTCACATCTTTCTTGTCGTCTACATCACATCACATCACATCACATCACATGTTCTCAAACTAATTTACCTAACTGCAACTGGGTGGCCAGACCATCCATTTTCAGCAATTCTCAATTCTGATTCGTCAGATGGTGTAGATTAATTTTCTGCAAGAGCAGCTCTGGGACAAGGGCTGTATGGTGCACACGCCACATATCGGGATTAAAAAAAAAGTGTGTATAATCACTGATATGATGAAGTTTTCTGTAAGGAGATGTTTATATGACTTTTTCGAAGGAGTCCCCAGTGTCAGCACTTTTGTGAAAGTCAGAGGTAAAGCTCTTACTATAAGTTTTCCGACATTCAGAACACAGGGCTTTGTATGTTCTTGGGAATATGAGAGAGAAAAAAGAGAGGCTGGTGAGAGAACAACTGTTTATAGCTGTTATAACATAAGTGATAATTTAAAGAACTAACTTGCTTTAAATGTAAGTATAAGTGGATAAAAACTACATGGTGTCATTCTTTAATTTAAAAAAAAAAAAGGTCAGTGTTTGTAAATTGCTGTGGGATGTGGTGTTATTGGAAAATACTCAGCTTCAAGGTGGTAACAACTTTGCTTTGCATTATGTAGCATACTTATAATTATGTATCATTATTCTGTAAAGATGGCTACTTTGCCATGGTCCTGGTAGGATCTGAGTTCTTTCTCTAAATTAATTTGATGTTTTTCACGATTATAGTTGATCATGAAACTGTGCTTAGTGCTGGAGCACTGTGTGAGCTGTGTTCAGCAAAGGGATTTTGTAACGAGAGCGGTTTTCAGTAAGAAAGAAACACACAGGCCATCAGAGGTAGAGCGTCTGTGCATTCACAAATCCCTCTTGAATACTTTTGAAATGGGCCGAACCCAAAGTAAACAGAGGATACTCAGTCCTCCCGGTAGCAGCCAGAGTTCATTACGTGCTGCCTTCATTTGTCAAGGCTAATTTGGGAACAAGAACAATACTTGGTTTAACAGGGTAAACAAATCGCCTTATCACCACGCTGAAATTTTGATGTATTGGGAAAAAAAAAGGATTTCCACAAATGGTCCCCAAGGTGATAGGATCTTGCGCAAACAGCCTATAACGATTCGCAACCAAAACTAGCAGTGCAAAAGGTTACATTATTAATAGTCGTGGTCCACACAGAGGTCACTGATAGGATGTTTGTGTATAAATTACTTAGTTTAGACCCGTTTTCTGCCCACACAGTGTGTAAAGGTGAAGCATAATGAATCAAACTGGATGGAATGAGATTCAGTTGGAAGATTATTATTCAAAAGCATTTTACATCCAGACCCCGACATGCGGCTTGTAAATCTTTCATTTGAAGTAAAGCCAGCACACAAAGAGATGTTGAGCAATTATGATTATTATCCACAGTGAGTTTTGGAAAAGGACATGTTGTTAATGTATGTGATACCACAGCACTGTTGCATTCTTGAATCTGATTGGTCAAAAAGTGCTGATTAGTGTTCTATAACAGCAGCTCTGACAGTTGTTCCGGCTGTACCCACACATACACAGGAACTTACACTGGCGGAATATTTAATTGATATTTTAAGAAAAATGTATACTCACTGATATGGCGTAGATAAGTTTACTGTAAGCTGACATTTATTTGACATTTATGGAAGGAGTCTCCAGTGTCAGAGGTAAAGCTGTAACGTTTAGTTTTCCGACTCAACACGGGAAAGTCCAAACACAAAGGACATCGCCCTTTGTTGTTTCTTGGCAACATGACAGGCTGCATTTTTTCTATAACAGAAACAAAAACAAAAAATATATACAAAAACAAAAACTTGTTTTGTAGATGTTGCGCAACATTAAATGTAACTATAAATGGATGAAATATATGACATGTCATTAGTAATTGAAATTGTTAGCATTGGCAAAATGCTGTGGTATAAGAAGAATAAAACACTTATGGGATGTGCTGTTATAGGAAAATAATCAACTTCATAACTTGCTTTGACAGCATGCCCCCAGTGTTTTATTCCTCAAATAATTGACATATTATTTATGCAAAGATTTTCTGTGTGAATGTAACAGCTGCTGTTTTGGATGTCAGGGTGTGGCTGTATACTAACATGTGTGTAATGTATGAAATTCCACATTAATTACCCATTAAACACTGTATATATGATCACTTGGTGTTTTTTTTTTTTTTTTTTTCATTTTTGAATGACTACTGGGGGTGGGGGGTGTCAAATAGTGTATTCTAGTGTATTTAAACATGTATTAAAATGAAATTAATATAATATAATATAATATATATATATATATATATATATATATATATATATATATATATATATATATATATATATATATATTCCATTCTGAATGTAATGCAGATATTCTTAAGATATTCTCAGATAAACTTCCCATCCGTTGCTTTTATAACTATCCATTACAAATCACTTGTAGCTCTGCCAGTTGAGTATTTTTTTTCTTTTTACCATTCAAGCCTGCCAGTGTATTAGGACTGCCAATATAACACGTAATAAAATGGCAACTCATTGTATATTTACAAGGAGATGGCGCCCTCTAGTGTCCACTTATAACAGTACACACTAGTGTGTGTCTTCCATAAATTTCATTTTAGGGATATAATGTCTATGGTGTCTACACCCATGTAGTCTATGTCTAATGTATGAAACAAGATTCCGGGCATAGCAATGCAGGCAATTTCACTAATTACTCATTTACCATTGCTTATATATTTTTTTTCTCTTCATCATCACAGGATGTGTTCACAAGAATTTGTGGCTTGCATCAAACAACGCATTCATATGCATTGCTAGAATTAGATGTCTTCTGGAGGAGATCAATATTAGTTGAAATATACGTATTTCTCCTTATTTGGTGCAACTATTGAATTATCAGAATTATGCTCAAAAAGTTGTTAGAAGTCACCAGCTGATGTCATAGACTAATTTGCATATCCATCAAATCATTTATTCCACAATGGTGATCAGTGATTGGTTGTTGAAGACAATGTTGATCAGTGATTGGTCTTTGGGGACAATGGTGATCAATGATTGGTTGTTGGGGACAATGGTGATCAGTCATTGGCTGTTGGGGACAATGGTGATCAGTGAATGGTTGTTGAGGACAATGGTGATTAGTGATTGATCCTTGGGAACAATGGTGATCAATGATTGGTTGTTGGGGACAATGGTGATCAGTGATTGGTTGTTGGGGACAATGGTGATCAGTGATTGATCCTTGGGAACAATGGTGATCAATGATTGGTTGTTGGGGACAATGGTGATTTGTGATTGGTCGTTGGGAACAATGGTGATCAGTGATTGGTCTTTTGGGGTACGCCAACATCTGCTCAAAAAGTTGATTTGTCATTAGTCTTTTTTCAAATGGGTCTAAAAAAAATCTAGCAAAAAAACTCACTAAGATGGCAGCATTGTAACACATCGTTCTTAATAAAAAATAATGGTAGTGCTGTGATTTTTTTTTAAACAGATACCAACAAGTCCTTGTGAACACTGCTTTAGCTGTCTCTGTGGAATGTGACCTCACTCGGCTTCGTCTCGTGGCGCAGACTGATGATATAAGCTTCCAGACCTTGGCACAGTCCGGATGAATCACAGTGGTGTTGGGACACCTGGTGCTGCACAAACAGTCCATTGTGTTGGTGCCAGAATAACAGGTCGACCGCATGCCCCTGTTTACTTTAACACATGATGAGACACGGATTAACCCAGAGACTAAATTACACTGTCAATGAGAAATCTTTAGTGAGGACAAGGGTCAGTCTGTGTTAGGAAGAAACAGGCCACACTACTGTACTATTAAAGAGGTTTGCATAACTCTGAGAAAAATGTGCTGTTTAATAACATGCTGGATTATTATGCACTGGGCTGCTCTAATGAAGATGTGCTAATCATTATATATAGACTGGAAGATACTACCGACTATAGTTGGTCTATTTTCACTTTGGTTAACATTTCCTAAATTACCCACAATGCTGATAGTGGTGCAGTGGGATTTAACTCTTGCTTCATCTCCACCTAAAGAGAGCGCTACAGCGGCACTTTAGCGTTTACTCTGTCCATCTCTCTCACCTCGTCATCTGTACACTCTGCTCAAACAGATCAGCTTCCAAACCTTCAACTTTCATGCTAACACTGTCATCAGCACCATCATGCTCGCCATCTCATAGATCCCGAACTATCACACGTGCACACCCAGCTTGATCTCTGAGCCCTGAGGGCAGTCAAACAGGTCAGAGGTCACATGTCCACGAATCACATGACTGGTTTGATTCCTGCAAAGGTTGCAGGAACCTTACGTTGAAAGATAAGTTCTCAGAAGAGGGAGGAGTGACAGAAGGAGAGGAACATCCTCGAGTTAACGGAAAGATGGCTTGATGCAGCTAATGCATGAAATGTAATGTTGGAAATGTTCCAGTTCAATGACATCACCATTATTACTGCTAAAGTGATTCAGATTCGAAGATGCGATGTTTTTTTTAAAAACCTTTTTAACTTCCAGTTTATTAGGTACAGCAGCGTATCTACACTTGGGCCATTTATCAGTTTTTCATTTGCAATTATTGTCTTATTAACTTTAAAGAGAAAGAAAAAAAGAGGTTGGTGAGAGAACGACTGTTTCATGGATGTTCCACAACATTAAATACAAATATAAATAGATAAAAAAATATATTATTTAGTTCTTTCATTAATAAAAATGTAATCAATGACAAATTGCTGTGATATAAGAGGAATAAAAGGTGCTGTTATAGAATATGAATATGAATATAGAATATGAATCAACTTTGGGGTAGTAACAGAAACTCGGGCTGCATCACACAACCATCACTGATAATTTTCTATAACAGCACACCCTCAAGTGTTTTATCACATACATAGTGTGTTCTGTATACTAAACCGCTACACTTTTTTCTTATGAAAGCTGCTAAACAACCATAACCCATAAAAAAATCTGTCTATCTTAGCCACAAAAAGGATTTTTGCTTTATGTAAATTTATGTGCTTATTGTTATTTGTAATTGTCCATAGCACGCGGGTCCACAAGGGACACTTAAACACAGGCATTAAACTAAAGCCATGTTTAACCACATGAGGGCAATATTAGCCTGCAAGTCCTAGCGTCTATATTTGTGCTGCTTTAGAACACTACAGAGCCAAGAAAATGAACCAGGATGATACGTAAATGATGTGTAGGAAGTTGTGTATCTGTTTGTTTAATTAATAGATTAATTATTTAGCCTTCTGAAACAAACAAACCAAAAAAAAAATCATTAATTAATTAATAAACCAAAAACACTGACTTCACGTTCTTATTCTCACATGCATTGTGTCACATGTCCTATAAATATATAGTATATTTTAGTTACACTTGTAAACAGTTTGTGGATTTCTTCTAAGAAAACTTTTTTTTCTTTTTTTTTTAAATCCCAATGAATTATTCTCTCGGTTTTAGCATAATTGACCAATTTATGATTACAATATCATGTAAATATTTCCCTGTTAACACTCATAACCTCAATATTCAGCCCACTGGACAGCAGCTCCTTTTAGTTATTTATTTATTTTATTTATTTATTTATTCTTATTTTTTTTTTACACAAATTGAACCCGGAGGACCTTCCAAATTAGAGAACATGTCAGATGACCTTCATCTCGGTGAACGGCGTGAACATATCCAGCGTGGCAAAACCCAAGCCGTTAGCAAGTTAAATGAACGCATATGCTAATGACATGTTGGATTTGCTCACGTCCTGCTCTCAGTATGGAAATGCTCATGTTGGATAAGAGCGTCAGTGACAAACAGGCCGTGTGCATCTGCGTGGAAGCTTCAGCACTAGCCATGTTCAGTTCGCTCTGCCCCGAGGCTTTGGGCTGCGTCCCAGTCACAGGACCGAACACTGTTTCTAACTAACAGCTGCCTTAACACGGGACACACACACTGACGTCTGCTGTTTCAAAACAAAGAATGAGGTTTTGTAGCAGTTTATATAATTTATAACATAATATTTATAACATTATTATTAATTACTAATTACATTTTAACAAGGAAATGTCTAAAGCCACAGATTAATTCATCCATCCACCCATCAATACATCCATCTTGCCATTCATCTGTCTGACTGTCCGTCCATCCATCCATCCATTTCCAAACATCTATAATTACATCCATCTAGCCATCCATCTGGCCGTCCAACCATCCATCCATCCATCCACCTATCTATCCATCCATTTATCCAACCATCCATCAGTACATCCATCCATTTATCCAATTATCCATCAGTACATCCATTTTTCCAACCATCTATCAGTACATTCATCTAGCCATCCATCCGTCCATCTGTCCGTCCATCCACCCATCCACCTATCTATCTATTCATCCATTCCATCCACCCATCAATACATCTATAATTACATCCATCTTGCCATTCATCTGTCTGACTGTCCATCCATCCACCCATTAGTACATCCATCCATACATCCATTTATCCAATTATCCATCAGTACATCCATCTAGCCATCCGTCTGTCCATCCATCCATCCATCCATCCATTTTTCCAAAGACCAACAGTACATTAAACTAGCCATCCATCCTTCTGTCCGTCCATCCATCCATCCATCCATCCACCTATCTATCTATCTATCTATCTATCTATCTATCTATCTATCTATCTATCTATCTATCTATCTATCTATCTATCTATCTATCCATCCATCCATCCATCCATCAGTACATCCATCTAGCCATCCGTCTGACATCCAACCATCCATCCATTTATGCATATTGTTCTTATTACTGAAAGAGTGCAGGAAGATCCCCTCCACACCCACACACACCCATCCACGATAAACACACACACACACACACACACACACACACACACACACACACACACACACACACACACGCACACACACTAAATATAAGAACAACACTGTGTTTTTCACATGAGGGGGTGAAGGGAAAAACCATAGCCTTGTGTGTGTGTGTGTGTGTGTGTGTGTGTGTGTGTGTGTGTGTGTGTGTGTGTGTGTGTGTGTGTGTGTGTGTGTGTGTGTGTGTGTGAATGCATCGTACACATGTGTGTGTGTGTCCTGGAGGAGATGAAATGGCACCCTGCATGCTTGAATGGTCCACTGTAACAGTTCATAGGGGCTTGAATATGATGAGGTCTGCAGCATGGCAGAGAGAGGATAACTGCAACCACTGGTGTTTAGTGTGAAGTAAACAGATTGGCCTGCTACACACACACACACACACACACACACACACACACACACACACACACACACACACACACACACACACACACACACACACACACACACACAAAACAAACAAACCCACAAACGTTTAGAACACTTAATGGAGTCATTTTATTCCTCTTATACCACAACAATTTCCAATACTAACATTTATTTAAGAACATCATACTTTTTACAAAAAAAAGTGTTTATAGTTACATTAAAGTTGTGGAATGTCTGAGGAAAAAAAACCTTTTAGTTTTTTTCTCTCTGGAACTTAATAAGATAAAACAAGCAGCTTGTTATGTTGCCAAGAAACCACAAAGTGCAAACTCCTCTCTCCTGAAGACTTTCCTGTGGTGGAAAATGAAAATGTACACCTTTATCTCTGACTGTTACACAGCTCTGACACTGGAGACTCCTTCCAAAAGTACTAAATAAACATCTCCTCACAGAAAACTTTACATTATGATTGATTACACACGGTTTTAAATCCATTTATGGTATGTGGAGTGTCATACAAGTTCCCGTGTAAGTTAAACAACTCCATCTGTTCTGCTGAAAAAAGCAAACCCTTGCAAATTCCTGCTGGTTCCTGTTTTTTTAACCCCTAAATAATGGTAACAGTAGTTTATATTTTCTGTATGAGTCCATCTAACAATTGAGCAGGTTAGCTGTTTATTGATTGGAGACCTGTTTAATTGTTTTCTAATGGGATTTAAAGATCTCTGATGGTGGCATGCTAATAAACTATGGTTTGTTGGTGATTTAATGGACCTATTGGACTTTAGTGTTATCCACATCTGTAATGATGATGTACTTCAGTCTGTCTGCCAACAAACAAGAACGCAGAATCACAGTTTGCCTAAACAGCCGCCTTATGAATTGAATGCTGGGAAAAATCTAACCCCTGCTCTATATTTGCAAAACTAGCCGATGGACAGTGTAATAAGTTGTCACATAGGCTGTAATTTGGTACATTATCCACTCACATAACAGTACAGCATTTCATCATAGCAATTTCTGTCAGTGATCAAGTCAAATAGTGTGTGATAGAGATTAAACATTAGTGTTGTGGCCGTTCACTGTGGTTATTCATAACAGTGCTTTAAGATGAATGACTGAGTAATAACATGGGATGTAATGGAATTAAAACCAATCAATCAACACCAATTCTCATATTTTCATGCTATATCTTTGGTGTCTGGTGTTTAATTGACTCTTTAAGGTTGCAATTATTGCTGGAAATAACAAGACGAACGTTGTAACTATATTAATGATTTCCCATTTGGAGCTCAGAATGACACGAGGAGAAATTCCCTCAAACATTTAGGTTCTAAATCATTCCTACAGCCATTTTTTTTGTTTTTGTTTTAAAGAATTCGATCCAACATTTATTTGTATAGCATTTTTAACAGTAGACCTTGTAACAAAGCAGCTTTTCAGAAATCCAGATGTTGATCTAGATCATAACAATAATCTGAGAGCATAATAATATTTTAAATATCATTTTTAACCTTTTCAGACTCAAATTGAAGCCTTTCTGCTTTGCATAACATTGAATTTTGTGTCTACTGACAGTAACCACAACCAAATGTAACACCACCTCACACAACGTTAATAGAATACATTACAACACAGCATGAACACTGATTGACTCTGGTGTAAATAAATAATCACTTTATAACAACAATGTGGATGAAATTTGATCTGCAGATGAAACTCATCTATAAATCAGTGGGAACTGCAACAGAAGGCTGGACAAAAATATATCTTTTTTTTTTTTTTGTAAAATATGCACACAAGTTTGTTGAAAGAAGAAATTAGCCCAGATTGACAGTCTAGGGCTTCTGGTTAGGCCAATATTTCTACCATTTAAATCAAACTACATCTTCTTCACTCAAAGAATTAATAAGCAGACATGTCCTAAATCCACCATCAAATTTTGTGCCACCAGCAGAATGTCAGGTCTGATAGGTTTAAACATTCTTCAGGAAACATGTGTGAATTTGTGAAGATGCATTTGCTTTTTTTTCACTTTGGTTTTTGCCTACTGGCAGTTACACTATTCTCTGAGTCAAAGAAATAACAACTGAACATACATAGAAGAAAAGAACAAACAAATCTGGGAACAGTAAAGGTTTATCTGTTCTATATAAAACCCTATAACAGTGTTTCCGTATCTGAAAGGGTTCATACCTAGAACCTTTTTAGGAAGCTAAAAACCATTAACTATACAAAGAAAAACATTTGCAGAGTGTACTTATAGCTGGGTTAGACGTCTAATGGTAAAGAATGTTTTTATGACGCTAAACAAGAACAAAATTGACTGTGTTGCAAAATGACAAAAACAGAATTTTAAGATTTGGGGTTGGTTTATGTACAGATGCAGTTCTGCATAAAAGTTTGAATCTCTGACTGAAAAACAAAACAAATATAGAATTGAAAGTTGTTAAAATGTTAAAAAAAACAAAAAAACATGCGTATCCTGTAACAAGAAAAAAGTTCAAAACATTAAGCAAGTTCAGTGAAAAATTGGTTTGGAAAGATCTGAATGTTCTCCCCATGACTGAATGAGTTTTGTCTGGGTTCTCCAGTTTCCTTCCACTTCCTAACACATGCTGGTAGATGGAATGGTTACACTACATTGCCCCAAGATTGGATGAATGAATGAATGAATGAATGAATGAATGAATGAATGAATGAAAGGTATGCAAAATTTTGCACATAACTGTATCTCTAATGAGTTTCTTTAACAATAAATGGAATGACAGTTGGAGTATTTAAATATAACTATCATCTATGGTGAAGAAAAAAAGCCTGGGAGAGCCTTCTCAGAACTTTAAACATCACATCATTAAAATTCAAAAGGTCATTTTCACGTTTTAAGTAAGTAATGATATCTCAAAGATATCTCAAAGCAACTATAAACCTGGCTAAAAAGAGTCTGTCTTTCCAAACTTTAAATGGTCCATCCATCCTCTCCTTCTCGTATCCCTTGAATACCGTGAAGCAAGTGTTTAAAAATAGTGTTGTGTTAATTGTCGAGACCTTTTTCACCTAAAGCTCTTGATGGATCTGACATCTAGTCTGATATTCCTGAAGACTCAAAGCACAGCATCTTGTCTGTGCGCTGTACGGTCTGTAAGATCAAGGCTGCTAGCAGTGGCCGATGTCCAAGCAGATGCTGGGGTCTCGTCGGTCCTGAGGGCAGTGTGTAATTAACACATCCGACAGCGTGAGAAATACACGGGGCTTTTCATTTCGAGACGACCCCTGGGCATGCTTAGCGTTTCGCGTATGTGTGAGCAATCAGAGATGATGGGTCTATTGGAAAGGACTGATGAAGTCATAGAAACGAGGGGGGTACGGAATGAGGAATTGATCAAAGCGAGGGAAGAATAAGAGAGGAAATGCGAAGGGGAAAATGAAAAAAGAGATGGAACATGGAACAAGAAGGGGGGGAACAAAAAAAGAAGGAAGAAAGAAGGGAGGGAGGGAGGAAGGGAGGGAGAAAAGGAGGGGAGGATTGTGGAGGGTCTCTGTTGAGGTAGTTTGGAATATTAATTAAATGTATTAAACAAACATGGCAGAGGAGTGTTGGGGGGGTGGGTTGCTCCATCTGCTGTCTGTTCAGATGGGGGGATCTCTGAGGAGGAGCCGGGTCTTAGTTTAACTTCAGCAGGATACACACACACACACACACACATACACACATGAAGACAGATGGGCTCGGCTGTCTCCAGGGACAGACCCACAGCTTCGCTCTGCCTCAAGGCCCTGTTCCCTCTCTGAGCTGAAAGATGCAGACGAGGAGAAACGCGGAGGACTGAGGGGGAGCAGAGAGAAAGAGAGTTCATGCTCGCACACACAAGCCTGAGATGCTTAGGGTTGAGAGTCAACACTACGTATATGTGTGTGTGTGTGTGTGTGTGTGTGTGTGTGTGTGTGTGTGTGTGTGTGTGTGTGTTTGTTCATGAGTGTATGCCCATGATGTGGATATTTAATCTCATTGACTTTACCTCTCCAGAGAGCTCAATATGAATGCTATCCGGGAATCAGGAATTCAATATCTTCATTCTTGTCAAGCTTCTTTAGCAAGTGCATGTACAGTTTATGGGTCAAAGACAAGACGTGGGTTGTTTTGCATCCTAAAAAAATTACTAATATACATAAATTTTGTGAGATATTAGTCCACGTTTACTTCTCTGTTGTATCATAAAGGTGTTTTCAGGTAAAAATGGTATATTAATGAAGAAATAGTTCTCAAGTACAAAGTGATTCAGTAAAAAAAAAAGACCATAAATGAACAAATTGAATACTGTAGCAAAACAAACAAACAAATAAAAGATAACCCTTTTTAATAATGCTGAAATCTATTCTTGAGTTTAAACTTTTATTCTGATTGAAAACAAATTAATAATATGTATTGGTATGGTTTTCATTCGCAGTTTTTTTGAGAACCAGTGCCATCGCACCACATACACACATGCATACCCACAATTCCACCAAGAAAAAGATACGGATCAGATCCTGAAGGAAGATCCGCTGCTCAATCTCGGGCCTGTTAGAGCTACACCACGACCCGAGAATCCTTAGTTCCCTTTACAATGAAAAATAAAATGATAATAAAATTAAAATATAAAGTAAAATAATAAAACCACACACACAGAGCAGAGTAATTTCACCTGGAATCTGAATACAAACACAAGTCATTTTGATCATGAATCCGTCAATGAAACGCAAAAGCAAAGTGATTACCGATGTTAATAACAGTAAAAAAAACCTTTTCTGAATCACACAAACTTCCTCCTGCCTTACATTAGTGTGTAACCTGTGCCGAAGCTCATTATACACTTGCTCATTAAAATGACACCAGTGTCAATCCTTTGTTTTGCCGCTGAAACCCCCCCATGGATGTCAGTAAGGAAGACGAATGGCAACTCGTCGACAGGAAACCTGTGATCTATGTTCAATTTCACTGAAAGGTAATTATGCTTCATGTCAGATATAATTTTCTCGGGCCTAATTTCAACCCGCTGATGGATCTAATAGTTTTTTTTTTTTTCATTCTCATACTCCTCTTCATGTCTTTGACTGAATTAGTGTTGTCAAGAGATATGGCAGAGGTTTTCTTTTCTTCTGAAGATTAAGCTGGAGGTGTTAGTCATACTTCGTCATATTTTTAAGAGGACAAGTGTTAATTGAAGAGTTTATCGTAGATCACTGCTTTGCAAAATTCCATATTGAACTTCAGTTTTATTTGTATGGCGCTTTTAACAGTAGACGTATCCATAATGATTGAGCCAGAGGCAAGAGTGGAAGGGAAGAACTCCCTGAAATGACATGAGGAAGAAACCTTGAGAGGAACCAGGTGACACCAGATGGTGAGATTATAAATTCTTATACAGTATACAGGTGTAGAAGATTAAAGACTAGCAAGTCTAGTAAGTGTGTTGTGAAAGATGTTTAGTATGAGCAGATCGTAAATAAGAGTACTGGAATGAGCCCAGGACAGTCTTTACGATTACAGCAGCAGCAAGGGTGAGTCCTGGGCATAAACTGATTTTGGGAGGTGCAAATCTTTAGTGTCCATGTGGGACCATCCACAAGGTGAGGCACAAGTGCAGAAAGCTCCAAGCAGAATTTCTTAGGGTGTTTTCACATTTGGCTTTGAGTTCACACCCAGGACTGATCCTGGGCTCATTTGGCAGAGGGGCTCGTGATCGCAGGTTTGACTCTGCATGGTAGAATTCCTTCCGAACATGCAGGTTTGGAAAATGGTGCCCACTAGGTTGATCCATTTGCTGTTTTTTCTCCTTCTTATTGTTTTTCTTTGGTGCCAACACTCAAGTAGTGAAGAACAGTGCATGTCAATGTATACCTGCAAAGGAGGAACTGTTCTTATATTCGAAGGTACACCAATCAGCCATAACATTACAACCGCTGAAAGGTGACGTGAATAACAATGATTATCTCGTTAAAGTGGCACCTATCAAGGGATGGGATATATTAGGCAGAAAGTCAACAGTCAAGTCTCAAAGATGATGTGTTGGAAAAATGGGCAAGTGTAAGGATTTGAGTGACTTTGAAAAGGGCAAAATTGTGATGGCTAGACGACTGGGTCAGAGCATCTCCAAAATGACATGTCTTGTGGGGTACTACCTACCTAAACATTGTTGCAGACCAAGTACACCCCTTCATGGCAACGGTATTCCCTAATGGCAGAGGCCTCTTTCAGCAGGATAATGCACCCTGCCACGCTGCAAAAATTGTTCAGGAATGGTTTGAGGAACATAGCAGAGTTCAAGGTGTTGACTTGGCCTCCAAATTCCCCAGATCTCAATCCGATCGAGCATCTGTGGGATGTCCTGGACAAACAAGTCTGATCCATGGAGGCCCCACCTCTCAACTTACAAGAATGAAAGGATCTGATGCTAACGTCTTGGTGCCATGACGGGTCAGAATTGTTTTGGCGGCACAAGTGGGACCTACACAATATTAGGCAGTTGGTTTTAATGCTATGGCTGATTGGTGTATTTAGCCATGCAGGCAGGGATGAGACTCGCATTTTTCACTATGCTCTCAGTGCAAGCCCTCGCACCACTAATTACACTGCTTTAGTCCTATGAAAAGGAGGTTTTATATATCAGTAAAGTGTTCCATCTCATCTGTTAACTATAATAACTGTTTCTAGTACAAAAAAGAAAGTAATGTGACAAGTTGAACCAATCACGCTATGAGGCACCAAGAGTGGACACCTGATGTGGACAACACCACAGTTTGCTTGAAGTGAAACTCAGAGTGTCATTTTCAAAAGCACCAGGGATTAGTTCTATGGACTGCACCTGAGCTTGAAAACAACTTCCACACTTCAACAAACATTCCTGAACTCTTGGGGCAACTGGGTCAGAATCTTAAATTCAAACTAGAAGCTTCAAAAGCATAAAAGCTGTATTTGTTTGAAAGAAAACCTCATGAGAGAGAGAGATGTATCTCAAATTAACACATTAATTAACTCTTACACATTGAATTCAGCCTCTGACCCTGAAGGTGTTCATTTGTGCCATTTTGTCATGCAGATGAGGAAATGTAATTACAGTAATCCTACGTCTGTGCTGCATATGAGAACCCAACAAACTCAATTTGCAAACTCAGTTCTTCCACCACTCTTCTCTCTGTCCTCTAACTCACTGTCCTGTAATCGTATAAGGAGCAAAGAGCACAAGGCTGAGATCAGGAAGTCATTAACAAAGAACGAATTTAGTCATATTATCACCTTGTGTTACTTTTGCAAGGAATCAGGTCATTCTGAATCACACACTCACATCCATAGCCACTTTCGTTGGCCCATTATCGCGATCCGTGTTCCAGCACTAATGGCAAGCGACGAAAATGCGAGTGACATGCTGGCGCCGAATAATGAAACGCAGATAAGATGGAGAACACGTCTTGATGGACAGCACACAAAATGGGAAAGGAAAATGAAGTCTCGCTTGCTGAAAACAACACTCTTTTAGCTCTCTCATTAGCATAGCCCCAGTTCCTGTTAGCATAGCCCAATTTCATAATAGTGCACACCAAGTGGGAACTGGGAGACTAAATTGGGCCAGTGAGAAGACATTAGTTGACTAGATGTATAAAAGCAGTGACCCCAACAAAAAAGATCAGAGAGATGGGACAAGATCTGTGTCCCATTCCATCCCATCGCATTATAATTCGAAGTTGTGAAGCTGAGATTTGGAATCATTGCCATGCAGAAGGAACTCTGAGAATAATAATTATTTCTGTTCATGTGTGACTGTTTCTCACTTTGCACAAAAGGGCAGATTGTCTGCATGACTACCCTTTATACAACACACTTTCATAGTCTTCATTTAACATCACGATTTAGTCCTATGGCCTACACGCACTATATGGGCAATGCATATTGAACTTTTCAATCTCCATACTCAACATATTGTGTGTTGGTTGTTCACTGCTGAAAATGGTCTTCCATTAAGGAGGCTAATGCACACAGAATAGAACACTGAGGAATCCCTTCAAACCACTGGACCACTAAGTGAGGAATCAAACACTTGGGGACATACTTTTATAGGAAAACAATCAACGATGTGGTGGTGTGATGTGGCCCAACGAATTGCGGGCTTACAGTTACTACCCCAAAGTTGGTTATTTTCCAATAAGAGCACATTCTGAAATGTTTTATTCTTCTTATGCCACAGCAGTTCGCCAATGATCACAATACTTTCATTTATTAATCAACAACATGTCACACTTTTTGACCATTTATAGTTACATTTAATGTGGAAGAACATTGATGAGGCAAGGTAGTTCCTGTCATCACTTATCAGTTATAAATATCAGTCATTCTCTCACCAGCCTCTTTTTTTCTCTTTCTTGTTAATAATAACATTTTAAAAAATCACAGAGTCCTTCTTCATGAAGATTTTCCTGTAGTGGGAAACTTACTGACTGGTACAAAGCTCTGACACTGGAGACTCCTTCCATAAATCTTAAATTAAATTCCCCTTACAGAGAACTTACTTAAACCATATCAACGAATGCACATTTTTATTTGTTGAATCGCATTTTGATTAATCTATAATTAGCCTTACTATTCACGGTGAATGAGTTGTTACTATAGAAACGATAACGTACTGTATTAGAAGAAGCGCATTCATATAAACCTGTGATTTGCCTTGTAGCTGGAACTACTGTCAGAGCTGACCAATCAGAATTGAGAACTCAACAGCCCTGTGGTTAAACAGTATTAAAAACATGTTTATTTTGTCAGTAGTACTCTAGGTTTCCTTTCCATTTAGTCAACATGTTTTTATTGTAAAGCAGTTGAATTACTGATGTGATGGAGGATGTCTATATTCTTCTGCAAACTGACAGAATTTGTAAAACTCATCAATTTGCGGAACAGTGGAGCAGATTTCCGGGGGAGATGCCGTCTACTATGTGATGTTTATTAAAATGATCGGCTGTGCATATGTCGGCGATAGGGAGATAGGCATGTATTATGGATGAGCTTGTTGCCATTTAGAGCAGAGACTGTGACAGAGCGTCTGTGATGGGGAAAAACATGCATATTCTATTTTGGCAGCAGACTGTCACTTAGAATCAAAGCTAACAAGTAGATTATCAGATTAACACATGAAAATGTCTCCCTTTACTTAGTCACATGAATGAATTTACAAAGAACACACTTTATTTTGCACTTCTCGATTAGCATAATGCAATATGCCTCCATGTCCTTTCTGTTTCTCAGGCAGGTAAAATTGGTTTGAATGCTGCTCAGGCGGAGCGGTGATCCTATTTATTCTGTAATTTACAACAATTCAGGATGAGCACACATTTCCTTCTCATTAGAGCCTGATAACAAATGCTGCGCCTACGCTGAATAATTCATGCTTCTGTTTAGCTGTTTGTTTTTTTCTCCCTTTTCTTCTTCTTTTGCGATGAGTGAGAGACGAAGGAAAGCTAACGGGGGAAGCGGTTGGGTTTATTGGTTCCCCATGGCGGCGGACACCGCGGAGGACGAGATGAGCTAATGAGGGCCATTTCTCATTCCAAATAGGAACAAACGAGCCTTATTAGGGCTCATTTTCGAGGGTGTGCCATGCGGGGCGATGAGACAGTGGCGTGTCGCTCTCGCAGGCTCAGATCCGGGGTTCAGAGGTGGCGCTGTCTGTTGTGACAGCGAGGCTCTCGCGGGGAGACTTGATATTAGCTCGATTGAGGCAAACGATTTAATTAAGGCCAGAGGTCAATGAAATCTGCCAACCTTCTGCATTACCTCAATTACTGACACGTCCTCCATAGGCCGTCCTGGCCGAGCATGCTTATTAAAGCACACTTTGTCAGAGATTAGCTAAAGTAGCTGTCAATCAATTAGGCACGAGAGCCCCTTTCGAGCTGCCAGGGGAGTCCAAGTGAAGAAAAGGCGCATGTTGACAGCTCCCATTGACATGAGCATGAATGATCCTCCGCTAATGGGGCCTCATGGAGATCCGGCAAGGCCGAGTGTCAAGATGAGCACTATGTGGGCCAGACGGTAGTGAGGAAGATGCTGCAATTAGGCATCCTCTCTGGCGTGTGTGAAAACGCCAGTAACTAAGGAATTTTAGAGAGCCAAAACTACACACCATTCAAAAAGAACAGGCAAAAAATAATCATGCAGGAGATGATGATATTCAGAAAAATGCTGCAGTGACCCATGATTGCATCATCTTTTAATAAAAAAAACAACAAAATAACAAAGACACTAAAGAAATAAAGAATGGAAAGAAACTGTTCAGCCAAAAACCTACATAAAATAGTTACCTAATGGAATCAATAAGTATTTTTTGGTGTTTTAAAGTTTTCTTATTTAGTTTTGTACTGGAGCGACATATAAGGTTAATGTTACTAATAAGTAAAATAAGCTTACAGCTACCAGTTTAGTACCATACAAACTAAGTCCATAAATATGCCAATTTCACAAGAATCGGAAATAGATCATTGCCGTGTAAACCTACTTCCGCTACAGTGACGATTACCGCATTCACTGACGGTTCACTGATTCTCTCTCCACCCTGCCGCAAATCAGATTCGAGGATGTTAGCCGAATTGTTGTACAGCACTCTTCCGCTACAGAATCAAGGCTGAGGAAGGGCTATAAACTAGCTGCTACTGTGACTTGCAGCCGCTAGCAACAGTGGGATTCGTCGTTCACAATACGACCAATAACATTTATTAAGAAAGTAAATTGGGTCAATTTTGATTTGATGTTGACTTTAACATTGTTTTGTATTTCTCCTTTATTTTACACACCTAATTCTACTCATATGCTTGTTAGTACAGTGCTTTATGACTTTAACTGGGTGGGTCAAATAAGGGAGACATAGTGGTACCACGCTAGCGGCTAGTTAATTGTCAATTGTTAAATGTTAATTGTTTTGCATAGTTTGTAAGAAAAAACTATTAACCACGTTAGTTCTGAGTATTGCATATCACATCACAGCTTATCTACACTTTACGGTAAAGAGTAAAGACACACACATAAACACAAACGCTTACCGACAGTGGGGTGTGCCGTACAGTCATGGTCCTTGACGCTAGCTTCAAAACTAGCTGAGACATCCTTTAAGTCCATGGTCTTTGGGGCGCGCACATCTATTCCTAGTCGAGCACTAGATCTCTCAAACGCAGACTGCTGAAAACGACTTGGAACAGCACCAACCTTCAGACGAGAATGTCCTTGAATGTAGTCGGCAGCACTGACATGCTGACTACACACAAACGTGCTGCCTCTGCGAATCACGAACATCGACCCTTCTTCTCTCCTTATTGCACAGAACTACTTCTTCCTTTGATTTTCATTTGATGGAAAATCGTGAAAGCTTAAATATGGTTGTTTTTGTTTTGAATTATTGCACTGAGGCACACTACAGAAAGACTTGTTTCTGGACTCAGCCATCGCTATTACTGGAAGTCGATCATTCCCGGAAGCAACAAACCCGGAAGTGTGAAACTGGCCTATTATCCAGTCCCCTATTCGATCCTGAGCTTGGGTTACTGTCTGTGTGGAGTTTCTTATGTTCCTCCTGTGACCAGGTGGGTTTCCTCTGGGTTATCAGAGTCCTTCCCACCTCCCAAAAACATGCAAGTAGGTAGATTTGCTAAAATAAATTGCCCGTAGATGTGACTTAGAAGTGTCTGAATGTGACGTAGATGTGACGTAGAAGTGTGTGAATGTGTATGCACTGGCGTCCCATCCATGCCGTCAATGTTCCAGGGAATAGTCTCCGGATCCACCATGATCCTGACCAGGATAAAGTGCTTACTGAAAGTGAGTGAGTAAGAATATTACATAGCTGAAAACAGTAGCAGCAGCGGTCTTGAAGCTGGAACGTTCAATCCACACATGCATCAGACTCAGATACAAGGTGTTACTTTGAGTTTGAAAACATAATTGTGGCTAAAGGTTCTCAAACATTTTGAAATCAGGGACTTTTTAACTGTAAAATATATTCCTCAGACCTCCTCAGTACAGATCTGTTTTATGAACACATTCCATCTATTCAGATATGAAGCTTTATACAGAAATGTGAACAATAATAATGTGTCTATTTACTGGAGCCTCTGAGCATTTTGTTCCTGAACTTTCCACCCACAGAATGCATCAGGTCCAAGGTGACATTATTTATAGCCTACTTGTTTTTGAGTTATTGAGGTTAAACCTATTCAGTTAAATCGAGCAGTCAAACAGGCTAATAAATATAAGGACTCAATATTAAATATGACTTTAATAATGATAATAATAATAATAAAAGCTTCATGGATGGCACTTTGGGAACCACTGACTTGAACAAATAATGCTTATGACAAATGTGTGAAAATTAGGACATGGAGTTTGCATGATGCTATGGTAACATTATACAGCAACAGTAGCGTATTTGTGCACTATTTCCAGTGCACAAATAAAGAGGTCTAGACTTTATTATACTGTATATGGGGTATGATAAAAGATGGCAATAACGAAAAAAATCAAAATGTGAAAATGATGAAGATGTGTTGTGTCTTAAGAATCAACTACAGCAATGAATACACACTACTGAAACAAACCACATTTGTTTTAGCGACGTACAAGGACAACCTTCTCGCCTTTGACAATTACCCACAAATCCAAAGGGAGCCCTTTGCCATGCCAGTCCTGTTCCCTCCTTCTCCACCTTCCCCTTTCTTCTTTTCTGTATGAAACAAACAACATCAACCCCCACCTCCACCCCGCCCCCTCCTCCCTTTCCTCCTTGTACCCCACCTGGCACCCAGCACTTGGCGCGTGCCAGCGCGGGAAATCTCAGGTGACAGTCACCTGGAAAGCTCTCAGGCCCACGGCAGCTGGAGGGGCTCTGATTGCTTCCCTTCCCCTCGCACACACATGCACACACAAGCACACACATCCCCAGCAGCCTCCACAGCCCCAGCACATCAATCGCCTGTCAATCCCACTCAACCTTAACCAGGACTCAGTCAAGCGCATACAGAGAGAGAGAGAGAGAGAGAGAGAGAGAGAGAGAGAGAGAGAGAGAGAGAGAGAGAGAGAGAGAAGGGAAGATGAGCACTGGGAAAGGCGTAGACAGAGGGAAGGATGGAGCGCAGGGAGCCACACTGGCACGAAGGAGAGATGAAATGAAGGGAAGGGAAGGGGGGGAGGTGGAGCGGAGAGGCCTGTGGTCGCTTGCCAATGGTTCAAATTAATTGCTACATAAGGAAAAATGGGGAGATAATTATTTGTGCTTTCCTGTCAGTGCTGGAGGGGAGATGACCTCATTAACTTGCGGCTTGTACACAATTCAATTACTGAGATATGGAAAATACATTTTTGATTACTTTGGTGACTGGGGCTCCATTCATCTCCATTTCTCTCCTCTGAGCGTGTGTGTGTGTGTGTGTGTGTGTGTGTGTGTGTGTGTGTGTGTGTAGTCAGGGACACACAAGCTGTTGATATGTGTGTATGTTTGTATGTGTGTGTGTGTTAGTGGAGCTTAAGCGGCTTACTTACTGCTACCTTAGTTAATTAAGAAAAATCTCCACCTTGAAACACATTAAATCAATTTATACTGAAATAGTTCTGAAGTGTTTAGTGATTCTGGTGTTAATTTGTTGGTTAGTGTTGCATTTACATTAGTCCTGTGAGAAGTTAGCGGTGCACTTACGTCACAGGTATTGCTAGAGCACTTACAATAGTGTTTAATAGGGGAAAGTTTTCAAAACAGGTTGGGTTAATGGCCAGATTTCACTGTTAGCTCCTAAAAACTAAAGAGCAGCAGCTTCTATTCTCACTCACCATTTTCCAGGGATGGTTAATGGATCATATTAATAAGAAATCCAGTGTAGAAGTAGTGGAGACAGCAAACGTTGGAATCCCAGAATGCAATATGAGTTACAGCAGAGAGTTTGCATTACTGTATGTTAGCAAATTTTGGGAAGTGAGGCTTTCAAAGGTGAAATATCAAAGTACACTAAAGAGAAAAAGCAGAGATGGGACTGATCTGATAGCACACGCAAGATCAGCATCGGGCTGGGCAGTATCTGGAAAAAACAAAACAAAAACAAAAGCACTTTCTTTAATGAACATTCCTATACTCTGTAATAGCAGATATTAGTCCATAAACATTTTAATTTCAGTCTGGAGGGGGCCACGATGGCATGTTTGCATGTTCTCCCTTTGCTTTGGGGCTTTCCTCCAGGTACTGCAGTTTCCTCCCGCAGGCTAAAGACATGCGCTGTAGGCTGACCCTGTGTAGGATAAGCAGTATGGAACCTGGACAAGCCTCAATATTCCATTTTCTCATTAATATTGGATGATTGCTAGCATAGTCCAAACATGAAGAATATTACACAGTACCATCATGACAAGTTGATTTGTAAGCCACATTCCCTCTCTGCATAGTGATGACATCTGCAGTGTAGCAGAACATAGGCAAGAGCAGTGAAGTCAACTCTCATCATGATCATTGAGAAACAGCTGGATGTCTCTCAGTCTAACGTGATAAAGAACCGCCCACACTCGTTTCGTTTTTCCATCAGAGCAGCTGTGCTGGAGACTGAGCATTTTTGCTTGATTGCATATATCGAATGTGTTGAAGTTACGCTTGTTTAGTAAATATTAGGAGTATACAGTAAGACTCTTTATTCACAAGTATGAAATATAGGACCAAAGAAACATCAGTTAGTGAGGAATGAAATGATGAGAAATAGAAATAGTCTCAGATTTTATTAATTTAAACATTTTTTAAAATCTGGATTTCTTAATTATGGGAAATGTGTGTGTTTTTTTTTTTCTGTTGTCTGTTGGAGTTTTATGTGGAACCACCACATGAAGAAATGTATTATTCTGCACAGTAGAAATATCTTCAACACAAGATTTTACTCAGCAGTAAATACAAAAAATATAGACAATTATGTTAATATGTCTGTGCAAACTGCTGACTGGACAACGATGAATCCATCCATCCATCGATCCATCCATTTTCTGTACCACTTGTCCTACAATGGGTCTCGGGGGAGCTTGGAGCCTATCCCAGGGAACTTGGGGCACAAGGCGGGGGACACCCTGGACAGGGTGCCAACAAATCACCCATTCACACACAGACAATTTAGACATGCCAATCAGCCTACTGGGCATGTCTTTGGACTCGGGGAGGAAACCAGAGTACCCAGAGGAAACCCCCAAAGCACGGGGAGAACATGCAAACTCTGAGCACACAGGGCGGAGACAGGATTCGAACCCCCAACCCCAGCGATGTGAGGCAAATGTGCAAACAATATTAAATGCAATTCAGGCCTGATGGTACAATGACACAATGGCCTGGGAAAACCCTTCACATGTTAAAATTTTGACATTTTCTACTACATAAAGTTTCAAAAACTTTCCTGAACTGAAATGCTTTTACTTATATCTATCCAAGCATTGTAAATTCTGGTTAACTCCAAAAAGTTAAAAGGGTGCAGGAGCATCTCACACATTTTGACAGTTGATATCAAGACAGTTGGGATTTCTGAGACTGCCACATAAGCAAAGATGCCAATTTCCTCACATATACAGTATCTCACGAAAGTGAGTACACCCCTCACATTTTTGTAAATATTTTATTATATCTTTTCATGGGACAACACTGAAGAAATGACACTTTGCTACAATGTAAAGTAGTGAGTGTACAGCTTGTATAACAGTGTAAATTTGCTGTCCCCTCAAAATAACTCAACACACAGCCATTAATGTCTAAACCACTGGCAACAAAAGTGAGTACACCCCTAAGTGAAAATGTCCAAATTGGGCCCAATTAGCCATTTTCCCTCCCCGGTGTCATGTGACTCGTTAGTGTTACAAGGTCTCAGGTGTGAACGGGGAGCAGGTGTGTTAAGTTTGGTGTTATCGCTCTCACACTCTCTCATACTGGTCACTGGAAGCGGTTTAGACATTAATGGCTGTGTGTTGAGTTATTTTGAGGGGACAGCAAATTTACATTGTTATACAATATACATATATATATATATATATATATATATATATATATATATATATATATATATATATATATATATATATATATATATATATATATAGCACTCCACTATTTTCCTTCTCTTCTCGACACAGCTCTCTCTTTCTCTGTCTCTGTCTACCCTGTTCTACATATTCTGCTCATCCAGAAATCAAGAAAATAGAAACTATCTTCACTGTATGCAGTAATTCAGCAGCCTTCACTAGACACATTTTGATTTACCCACACAAGAAGCACTGTGTAAAGATGTAGTGGTATCAGGGGAGATGCCTAGACTTCACCCTGCTGTGATTATTCCTTTGGGCTGGACTCAGATGGGCCTTTTCTCCCGATATCAACAAGGGAAAAGTAAAGTAGAACACCTTCAGATGCAGAAGTGCACATGAACACACACATGCTCTGTGTCATACTTCAGTGTTCAGGATAGAACTACAGAAAGAAATAAGAGGAAAATAAAGGTTTAGTCAAAATGCCATGACATGTTTAGTGACCAATATTTACTTCTTTAGTTTAGTTTTAAAAGCCTATTGAAGTTGACCTGCTGTATAATGGATGCTCAATAGGTAAATGCCAAATCATCATGTACTTGCTTCAAATGACAATGATTAGCCAGTTAATCAACGTTTTTAATTAAAGCACAGTGGTTTTGAATTCCTAAATCTGCTTGACTACAGGTTCTTGATTAATTTTCAGCAGCACTGACAGTAATTCTCTATCCCAGGTTTATATTAATGCACTCACACTAATATGTTATCGTTTCTATAGTAAAAACTTACCCTGGGAGTTGCAGACATCCCATGTAATGTAAGGCTAAAAATAAGCAGATTTAAAAAATGTGTTTTTACATTTAATCGTATAAAAACATTTATGATTAAATTTTCTGTAAGGAGAAGTTGATGCTTCATTCATGGAAGGTGTCAGTGCTTTGTTAACAGTCAGTAAGTTTTCTGCCATAGGAACGTCTTCAGTCTTCAACGTTTCTCTGTAACATGACAAGCTGCATTATTTTATATAACATAAGCGATTACAGGCACTGACTTGCTTGGTGAGGTTCCATAACATTAAATGAAGCTATAAATGGATAAAAAGTATCATGTGTTGCTCTTTAATAAATAAAAAGTGTAATTGTTGGCATGTTGTTGTGGTATAAGGGGAATAAAACACTTCAGGATGTCCTATTATTTAAAAAAAATCAATTTTATGGTCAATTTACGGTTAAGTATTTTACACCAGGCCTGTCGGTGATTATTTTCCTATAACAGCATGCCCTCAAGTCTTTTATTCTTGTATTCCTTACTTTACGTATATAATTCAAACGACCAGTTAATGACTTGCTGTGATATAGATATCAGTGAAGCATGAATTTAAGAAATGATCCACTGGGTTCATGTTTAAAGGACAGTATTATTATAAACTTGAGTGGCCAGTGATAAAGTGTAGTAAGGCCTGAGGGAGCAGCTGTAATGAGGGATTACACTAGCATTACAAAACACACAGAGAGACAGAGGTACAGCGAGAGAAAAAAAGAGAAAAAGAGAAATAGAGAGAGGGGTTCTGGAATAAAAGAAGACTGTAATAGGATTACATCTGTTAACATCATGTGTGATAAGAGTAAGAGGTTTACAGGGGGGAGCTGAGCTCGAGAGGACATCCCCCCTCTCCCTCCTATATTCCCTTGTTCCCTCAGCTCCATCCTTGCCAGTGGGAACCAGACGTGCGCACACACACACACACACAAACACGCACGCATGCACGCACGCACGCACGCACGCACACACACACACACACACACACACACACACACACACACACACACACACCCAGAGTGGGGTTGAGAAAGGAAGGGATGGAGCCTTAAGGCAGTGACCTCATTTATGACAAAAGCCCCATCTTGGAGAGAGAGAGAGAGAGAGAGAGAGAGAGAGAGAGAGAGAGAGAGTCTCAGGAGAGTAGTCACATCTCAGGGCTCATTTGCATGCAGCCTTAATGAAAATGTTTGGCTTGTGCTCTTAATTAAAGAGCACTTCCATTGCCATTTGGAGAGAAAGACACACACACACACACACACACACACACACACCGGGGTTCAAATCTGATCGTTAAATGCCTCGGGTAATTGTTTATCCTGTTATCCATGTCCGTTTAGTGCTATAAAATCAGAAAGACAAGCATTTTCTTTTAGTTAATAGTAAATGGCCCAATAATTTTTATATGAACTTTATATGACCTGTAGTTCCATTTGGGAATGAATAAACAGGAAAAAATAAATAAATAAATAAAATAAAATAAATTCTAAAACCAGAGCAGATGTTCAGTTTCTGAAAAACTCAAAACGGATTTTGTTTTTAGACACAAAAAGTAATCTTAAATTAGTTAAACTTTTAAAGGCTGGAGGCTGTGAACATTTTTCAATCCAGTTATTATATCTGGCTCTAAAGCTATACTTTAAAGTTCAAATCATTGTTTTCATGCTGTAAAGTGTAGCCACGAGAAGCCTGTTTTCTGATGCTAATATGCAGTATATTGTACTAATGTTACTAATGTTAGACAAAATTCTCAAACAAAGCCTGAGAGCTAACATGAGAGAAAATTTAGCCATCTTTAGCCAGAAACTAGCTGGCTAAAGATATAAAATCAACATGATCAACTTGCTATTTTGGAGAGTCAAAACAGCTGTTTATTCATTTACAAATGTCCCACAATAAAGCTAGCTAGTTAAATATTGAAAACGTTCCATAACAAAGCTAGCTAGTTAAATATTGAAAACGTTCCATAACAAAGCTAGCTAGTTAATGTTGAAATGTTCAACAACAAAGCTAGTTAGGTGAATTTAGAAAATATTCTATTTTAAAATGCCCCACTTCAAAAGATAACTAACAAAAGATAACTAACACTAGAAAATGTTCCACAATGCTAGCTAGCTGACATTAGAAAATATTCTACAGCAAAGATAGCTAGATAATGTTTTAAACCATGTCTCACAACAAAGCTAGTTAGCTATTTTTTACTTATGTTCCAGAAAAAAAGCTAGCTGTTTGACACTGGACAATGTTCAATGACAAATGTAGTTAGCTGACATTAGAATGTTCCACGAAAAGCTAGTTATCTAAAAATAGAAAATGCTCATTAACAAATGTTTTGAAACAAAGCTACCGAGCGATTGTTAAAACATGTTCCAAAATGTAGCTGGTTAGCTAATGTTATAAAATGTTCCACAACAAAGATAGCTAGCATTAGAAAATTTTCCACAGAGCTAACTAACTAATGCTGGAAAATGTCCCACAAACACACTAGTTAGCTAAATTTAGAAAAGGTACCTTCAGAAAATGTCCCACAATAAAGCTAACAAACTAGTGTTAGAAATGTCCATAGACATAGACAATAAAGATAGCTAGCTAAACACAGAAAATGTTCCACAGCAAAAGATAGCTAGCTGACATTTGAACATGGTCCACAATAAAGCTAGTTCTCTAAATAAATGTTGCACAACAAATGTTTAGAAAATATTCCACAGCAAAGGTATTGACAAAAGTTACCATGCTATTGTTAAAAATGTTCCAAACTAAAGCTGGTTAGCTACTGTTTTAAAACATATCCCAAAGCAAACATAGTTAGAAAATGTTTTGAAACAAATATATTGTTAAAAAATCTCCCGCAACATAGCTAGTTAGCTAAATTTAGAAAATGTTCCTTTAGAAAATATCCAATAAAGCTAACAAGCTGATTTTAGAAATGTCCCACAACAAAGCTATATAGATAAATAAAGAATGTGTTCCACAATAAAGCTTGATAACTAATGTTAGAAAATGTTCCACAGCAGAGATAGTTAATGCTAGAACTATTGTCAAGTGATACATTTATATAACTAGTGAGTCAAATATAATTCATTGAGATTGAGGTGTACTAGGTGCGCTTTCCCTATTATAGTGTTTGGAAAAAAAAAACAACAACAAAAAAACAAAAAAAAAAACAAAAACAAAAACCCTCATGTAGAGTCAAACCTACCGAATAGTCTGTCTTGTGTACCAAACTTATGGATTGTGTAGGTTAGTAATACTTTTTAACTGTAAAGTCATAGCTCTTAATTTGAAGTGCAGCTCATGACAACAATCACGACGACAGCGTTAAGTTTTAAAGAGTGTGTTTAACTAACTGCTATACAAAGACAAAATTTGGCATGAAATCACTGAACATTTTACAGGTTGACATGGAAACCTGACGATCAGGGAAGGTTCAGCTCTGACCTGCTCTCTCGAGATAGGTTAATGATGCAAAAAGTAATTTGCACTGCAGTTGCATTGTCTGAACCAGGCTTTAGAAATGTTCTGTCAAATTGCAGTGTGTATTTGAGCTGCAAACTAAACTTAAATTAGATAATTCTCTAAAAGCTCTCACCACAAAACATATATAATATCCAGAATACCAAGATGTTAACTCTGTCTGCCTGAGTAAACAGTAAGAATGATAAGTCTCAACGTCTGTCCCAGAATGTCAAATTAGAGTATGAGGACTTCCTTTCTATACGCAATTCAAAGATTCATTCTGTTATTACATTTCCACAAAGAGGCCATCATACAAAATCCTGAATACTTGCAGTCTACATATGGTATGACATACATTTCATGGTGAATATTCAACAATAATTCATATGCTTGAAAAAGAGAAAGGTGAAAAAAAGGTCAGGAAAGGAGGGAATACAAATGCCATCTTAAAAAAAAGCATTAATATAATAATGGAGTGTGGATGTTTTAATATTTCACATGGCTAATCTCTGAGAAATAAAAGTCACAGCATCTCATTGCTGGCCATCGTTCACTACAGAGAGACACGGCGCAAATGCAAATCAGAAAGATTAAGTTTAATGTATTATCTGCTGTACTATATCAGATTTATGCTTTAATAACCACTACATTTCTATTAGCGTTATTAACGTCTAACATATGGGACAAAGTCACAACATGTCACATGACTAATTTATTGGATGGAGCATTGGGGCAGCTGAGATGAAGGGACATGGTGTAAATGTGCATATGGATGTTATAATGATAGAACAAGTCTGATGAGGGGAGTTTATAACTCTAGCACATGGGGGCAGGGCATTGGTTGCTTGGGGATGTCATGTTTTTATATCTTGGTGGGGATCAAATGTCCCCACAAGGATAGAAATAACTGACAGTTATGCGGCTTTTATGTGAAAAGAAAAGAGCCAAAAAGATTTCCTTTTGGAAACTGAGGATATGGTTAGGATTAGCTGCATGAGCTGTATTAATAATTAAGTTAATGGAAGGTCCTCACAAGGATAGTAAGACAAATGTGTGTGTGTAGGGGGTTGTGTGTGACGTCAGCAGATACAGACAAAATATGGTAAATATTAAACATGCGCACACTTTATTACAGTCCTGTCAACTTCATTTATAATTTTATAATTAAACATTTTAATGAATAAAATGTTATACTGCCAAAGACAATTATTATGATATGCATATGAGTTTGTACTTCTTCTTTTCCTTTCGGCTGTTCCCTTCAGGGGTCGCCACAGCGAATCATCTGCCTCCATCTAGCCCTATCCCCTGCATCCTCTTCTCTCAGACCGACTACCTTCATGTCCTCCTTCACTACATCCATAAACCTCCTCTTTGGTCTTCCTCTCGGCCTCCTGCCCGGCAGCTCTAACCTCAGCATCCTTTTACCGATATATTCACTCTCCCTCCTCTGAACATGTCCAAACCATCTCAACCTGGCCTCTCTAACTTTGTCTCCAAAACATCTCACATGTGCTGTCCCTCTGATGTACTCATTCCTGATCCTATCCATCCTCGTCACTCCCAAAGAGAACCTCAACATCTTTAGCTCTGCTACCTCTAACTCTTCCTCCTGTCTTTTCCTCAGTGCAACTGTCTCCAAACCATACAACATCGCTGGTCTCACTACTGTCCTGTACACCTTTCCTTTCATTCTTGCTGGTACTCTTTTATCACACAACAGACCTGACACTTTTCTCCACCCATTCCAACCTGCCTGCACATGCTTCTTCACCTCTTTTCCACACTCCCCGTTGCTCTGGCCTGTTGACCCTAAGTACTTAAAATCCTGCACCTTCTTTATCTCTTCTCCCTGTAACCTCACTGTTCCACTTGGATCCCTCTCATTCACACACATGTATTCTGTCTTGCTGCGACTAACGTTCATTCCTCTTCTCTCCAGAGCAAACCTCCACCTCTCTAGACTTTCCTCCACCTGCTCCCTGCTCTCACTACAGATCACAATGTCATCCGCAAACATCATAGTCCATGGAGATTCCTGTCTGACCTCATCTGTCAGCCTGTCCATCACCACCGCAAACAAGAAGGGGCTCAGAGCCGATCCTTGATGCAGTCCCACCTTCACCGTGAACTCCTCTGTCACACCTACTGCACACCTTACCACTGTCCTACTGCTCTCATACATATCCTGCACCACTCTAACATACTTCTCTGCCACTCCAGACCTCCTCATACAATACCACAGCTCCTCTCTTGGCACCCTGTCATACGCTTTCTCTAAATCTACAAAGACACAATGCAGCTCTTTCTGACCCTCTCTGTACTTCTCCATCAACATTCTCAAAGCAAATATTGCATCTGTAGTGCTCTTTCTTGGCATGAAACCATACTGCTGCTCACAAATGCTCACTTCTCCCCTTAGCCTTGCTTCCACTACTCTTTCCCACAACTTCATTGTATGGCTCATCAGCTTAATACCTCTGTAGTTTCCACAACTCTGCACATCTCCCTTGTTCTTAAAAATCGGCACCAAAACACTTCTCCTTCATTCCACAGGCATCCTCTCACTCTCTAAGACCTCGTTGAACAACCTAGTTAAAAACTCTACTGCGATCTCTCCTAGACACTTCCATACCTCCACTGGTATGTCATCAGGACCAACCGCCTTTCCTCTCTGCATCCTCTTCAAAGCTCTCCTAACTTCACCCTTGCTAATCCTTTCTACTTCCTGCTCAACAATATTTGCCTCTACTTTTCTTCTCTCTCTGTCATTTTCCTCATTCATCAGTTCCTCAAAGTACTCCTTCCATCTTTCCCTCACCCTCCTGTCACCTGTCAACACATTTCCATCTCTATCTTTAATCACTCTAACCTGCTGCACATCCTTACCATCTCTATCCCTCTGCCTTGCCAACCGATACAAATCCCTCTCACCTTCCTTACTATCTAACCTTGCATACATGTCCTCATAAGCTTTCTGTTTGGCCTTTGCCACCTCTATCTTAACCTCACGCTGCATCTCCCTATATTCCTGTCTACTTTCCTCTGTCCTCTCACTGTCCCACTTCTTCCTAGCTAACCTCTTCCTCTGGATACTCTCTTGAACTTCCTCATTCCACCACCAAGTCTCCTTGTCTTCTTTCCTCCTTCCAGATGACACACCTAGCACCTTCCTACCTGTCTCCCTGATCACTTTGGCTGTAGTAGTCCAGTCATCTGGAAGCACCTCCTGACCACCTAAAGCCTGTCTCAACTCCTCCCTGAAAACCGCACAGCACTCTTCCTTTTCCAACTTCCACCACTTTGTCTTCTGCTCTGCCTTTGCTCTCTTCATCTTCCTCACCACCAGGGTCATCTTACACACCACCATCCTATGCTGTCTAGCTACACTCTCTCCTACCACTACTTTGCAATTGCTAATCTCCATCAGATTACAGTGTCTACATAAGATATAGTCCACCTGTGTGCTCCTGCCACCACTCTTATATGTCTTCCTGCCTCTTCTGAAAGTGCGTGTTCACCACAGCCATCTCCATACTTTTAGCAAAGTCTACCAATCTCTGTCCTTCTGGGTTCCTTACCTGAAGACCAAACCTGCCCATTACTTCCTCATCTCCCCTATTCCCTTCACCAACATGCCCATTAAAGTCTGCCCCTATCACCACTCTCTCACATCTGGGAACACTCTGCATCACTTCCTCAAGCTCGCTCCAGAATCTGTGTTTCTCCTCTTGCTCACAACCTACTTGTGGAGCGTAAGCACTAACAACATTCAACATCACACCTTCAATTTCCAGCTTCAGACTCATCAACCTATCTGACACTCTCTTTACCTCCAGAACATTCTTCACAAACTCCTCCTTCAGGATCACTCCTACTCCATTTCTCTTCCTGTGCACACCATAATAAAACAGTTTAAACCCTGCTCCAATGCTTCTAGCCTTGCTCCCTTTCCACCTGGTCTCCTGGACACACAGAATGTCGACTTTCCTCCTCTGCATCATATCTACCAGCTCTCTGCCTTTACCTGTCATCGTACCAACATTCAAAGTCCCTACTTTCAGTCCTAAACTCCTGCCTTTCCTCTTCTCTCTCTGCCTACGGACACGCCTTCCTCCTCTAACACACCTTCCTCCTCTCCTTCTTCGACCAACAGTAGCCCAATTTCCACCAGTGCCCTGTAGGTCAACGGCACCGATGGCGGTTGTTGTAAATCCGGTATGGAAGTCATGTTAGTGATTCGCATATTGAATTTGGCAAAAGTTTTACGTCGGATGCCCTTCCTGACACAACCCTCTCTATGTAACTGGGCTTGGGACCGGCACAAAAAGTACACTGGCTTGTGGCCTCCTGTGGCTAGATTGCATATGAGTTTGTACTGCACAAACTTATTTTATTTTTAAATGATATAATTTTCATAAGCAAAGAAAATTAAAAGTAATCCTCACAAACTCTAATGTTTTTAAATGTATTTTCTGATAATTATAATTATTATTAGTAATTATATTATTGTGGCTTATATTTGTTGGCTCCATGTCAAATGCCAAATTCAAAATGGCTTCCTATTAACTGAACATGCTCACCACATGAAGTAGTGCACGTTATACCCAATAGATGGCCAGCTGAGGTTCTGAAAACGTTTGATTCCAATATGCTCCAATATTAATATACAGTAGTATCACTTTTAAGACACTTATTTATTTTTATATTGTACAATTGGCCGATTATGGCATAAATGACATGTACTCAGAACACTTTTCCTAAATCGAAGGTCATTTAACCGGAAAAGTTCAGGAAATGGGTGCAAAATGTATGTTAGACAACTGAAATTATAACATTTAATCTTAAACGTTAAATGTGGATTTTTTGCATTTGAAGATGTTAATATTGCGAAATGTTTAATAGTATGCAAAATAAAGTACAATAATACAGGTATTTGAATTGTGGAATTCATTCTTACTCATGAATATATTATAGATATATACAAGGATGTGCACATGTGCTTGAAGCTATTAAACATGACATTTCACAGATCTGCCAGCTCTCTCTCTCTCTCTCTCTCTTTCTCTCATACACACACACACAAACACACACACACACACACACACACACACACACACACACACACACACACACACACACACACACACACACACACACAGGGTCAGATAGAGATGTACACTGACACAGGTAGAGATTTGTTTAGAAGATGATGAGGTAATGTATCCTCCAGATATGACGGACAGGATGTCATCACCATGGAAACATCATTCGCTGCTTGGCTCTAAACCAAATCAGTCACATTTAATGACTGTAGCACAGAAAAACCTCCTGACAGATGTGGGTTAATCTGTACAAGGTGTGCTGGTTCTTACTTACATGCTATATATGGAATAAAACATGGTGTGCTATTATAGGAAAATAATAAGCATTACCACCCAAAGTTGATTATTTTCCTATAACAGTGCTTTCCGAAGTGTTTTATTCCTCTTATATCACAGCAATTTGCCAAAGCTAGAAATGTTTATATAGGAAAGAATGACAAATCATGCTTTCTGAACCATTTATACTGTAGTAAATTTTTTTTGTCAGCTCTCAAGTTTGTTCCTGTTGTCACTTACATTATAACAGCTGTGTATTATTCTCTCACCAGTATCTCTTTTTTCTTTGTCTTGAAATAAAAAAACAAACAAACAAACAAACAAAAAAAAAAACAGCTGCTCAAAACCTTCGATTTTGAAGACTTTACCATGGTGGAAAACTTAAAGTTACAGCTTTACCTCTGACTGTTACAAAGTCCTGACACTGGAGACTCCTTCCATTAATGCTAAATAAAGGTCTCCTTACAAAAAACCTCATAAACACCATATCAATGGTTACTCACATTTCTTACGTAATTTGTTTTTGTGGAGCATCTGCCATACAAGTACCTGTGTATGCTGTTACTATAGAAACAATAACGTATTAGAACAAGCAGATTGAAACAAACCTTGCAGCAGGGCCTACTGTCCGAGCTTCTGTTACAGAAAATTCACCAACACTTCCTGACCAATCAGAATCAAGCATTCAGGAGCGCTGTAGTATAACGGATCGTAGCACTCACACTCTGAATCAGTTGGTGATGCGGATCAGCAATTAAGTAAGTCATTCTCAGAACCTCGGATATAAAGAGAAGTCATTTCTCCACAAATTCGCATGACATCTGAGAAACGGGATGACTGCTTGTGCACAGGACAGCATTTTCCCTCTTGTATTAGCATATTCAAATTTTATCCCAATGTCTTTTTAATGTGACCACGTTGTAATTACAAACTCTGAATTAACACCGTGTATAAACGTGTTCTGTCCTTCAGTGCTTCGTAAGCCATTTTTCCCTCCTTTTCCCCCCTTTTCTCATTTACTCAATTGACCTTGACCATGCTTCTGTGATTCAGCCCATATTACCACCCCCAATTTTTTTTTTCTATCTCTACCTCTCAGCTTGAAGGCCTCATCAACAAAATGATCCCCGTATCCTGATTATGCCAGAAATGGCCGTGTATGAAGCCTACCACATCCAAATATCAATATTCAAATTAAAATAGAATTTATTGCATTATCTTGCTCTTCAGACCGAGGCTGTGATTTTTATTGGAGCCACGTAATTTACATGGACCTTTACAGCAGGCTTATCCATGGCCGGTAAATTAGCGTCTGAATAATTAGATACTCATCTCAAACTGAGAGGGGTTGTGGAGGAGATAAGTGTACACTGAACCACAGAAGACCCTGGTGCGCTTTCACACACACAGACACGCACTCCCAATGACGGATGACAGAGCACACATGCTTTCAGGCTACACTAAAGAACCAAACAGAGCACTGTCAATAGAACAATGTTCACCTTCTTTGAACAAGTGGGAGCCCGAGGCCGAGGTTTTAGGGATTAACGCAAAAGTGCGAAACCCATTAGGGCCACTTTCATGAAAAGGGATCTGTTAATCCTTCTGTTTTGTTTACTACTTAGCAAAGCATGTAATACTGACCCAGGAAATCTTTAGATTTTGTTGGAACACAGTACAATTTTCAAATTCCCAATGCATCTTGCCCATTATTTGTAAAGTAAATCATATTTGTAGAAATATCACCCAAACATGGTGATCCTCCACTACAGGAGCAGCTTAAATAAGAGATAGAGTAAGGAGGACAGCATTCAGGTTTACAAACTGAAGTCATTTATTAACACTTTTAAAAAATATATCTTGTTACTTTTATGCCAATAGTATCACTGCTATTTTTTTTTTTATTTGTCATGTTTGTTAGAAAAAAAAAAAAAAAAAAGAGCCAAATTTAATATTTGAAACATTATTTTTAGTAGTTCTCCGTTTCTAATACATTTTGACATGGGCTCAGTTTCTCAAAAGCACAATTTATTTAAGATCTTCATAACTGGTGATCTGAGTGAGTGTTCAATACGATGTTCACTCTACCATTTAACAAGCTTTTATAAAACTCAGCCTTGGATAGTACATAATGGTCAGGAAGGTCACAGAACATTAATGTCAATCCACACTGCTACGAATGTACTGTATATAGTGCACAAAGATAGCCAGCATGATGTGCTAAATGTAAAACATTGTAACATGCAACTTGTTTGCTAATTGAATAACAGGCCACTATAACCGTTTTTTTTATTTTTTATTTTTTTAACTATTCCTCCAGCCGAATAAATTCAAACAATGAAATAAAATTAAATGATGCAAGCACAATAAAACACACACAAAAAATACAACTAAGAATGAAATAGATGACAGAAAAAACAATACAAGACAGTAAAAAAAGAAAAAAGATGACTGGATGCTATAGACCTTAAGCAGACTCAAAAAACTGGGGAAGGAAAAAAAAAAATTGGTAAAAAAATGGTTTTAATACATTAAATTCAATTCGATTAAGTTTTATTTGTATAGCACTTTTAACAATTGTCCCAAAGTAACTTTACAGAAATATATAAATTCAGGATATAGATTTTAGATGTATGAATTTATCCCTAATGAGCAAGCCAGAGACGACGGTGGCGAGGAAAAACTGACGAGAGGGATGACTTTATAATCTTGTGGCTGCCACAAAGGGCACAATTGCATTTGAATCTCATCCAAGATAGTGGAATAGTTCAAATCAATTGGTTAAACGATGGTAAGGTACTAGAGGTAAATAATAATAATAACACCTCAAAGTCAATTCTATCAGAAAGAACAAGAAGGTTGAAGTGTACACGAATGAGGGAGGGTGGCACAAGAGCTGTTTGTGTATTTAGTTTCACACTATTTGTACAGTTATGCATCATTGCTTCAGTGGAAAAACTCGCCTGAATAGTGTAGATTTCTACCAAAGAACTGCTGCTGCAATCATAAAGACCGTCCTGTGTGTCATCCCAGGACTCTTACTCACAATCTGCTCATACTGAGCATCCTTTCAACACACTTTTTGTTTTTTACTGTTTTATACCAGTATGTAATGATTTATAATCCTGCTATCCAGTGTCACCCAGAAGATGATTGGTTCCATTTTGAGTCTGGCTCCTCTCAAGGTTTCTTCCTCACATAATTTCAGGGAATTTTTCCTTGCCACTGTTATCTCTACCTTGCTCTAACTCTACATCTGGATTTTTGTAAAGCTGCTTTGTGAGGAGGTCCATTGTTAAAAGCACTATACAAATGAAATGTAATTTAATTGAACTGTTTGGGTCTTATGACATGAACATGTGCCAAATATATTGCTTTTCTGGGAGTGTCACATCTTCTGTTTCTGTGTTTGACCTTCTGCAGTTCCTGAAAATGCATTACATTTGCTAAAGGGTCTCTTGGGCATATCTCCAGTATATCTCTCAGTATAATTGGCCGTTTTAAATTTTTATTGCCTGTTTTAAGTCTTTAAATTGATCAGTCACATGGCCTGTTTTAAACAGGAATACACTTTTGGTCATTCTGATACTACTACTCAATTTTAAAATCAAAAAGCTAAGACAAAGTGAGACTAATCTGGATGTTCTTTCTTCACAAGTACACAGTGCTTAAACAAACTTAAACAAAGCCTTTTGTTGAAGGAGTTTTGCCAGTACAGTGGTTGTATCTCAACAAACAAGAGCGTTTGGTCTTAAATAAGACTATCATCCACCTCCATGTGTATCCATTTGTTTCTTCTCTGCACCGTGTCCCTCTTTGCTCTTTCTCTCCCCTATGGAGAGTGCCAGCCACGGGAGCCAAAGAGCAGGCCTCGCCAGGCTGCAACAAACGCTGACAACTACCCGGCAATTATCTGAAGGTAATTTCACTCAATGGACCTTAATTACAGAGAGGGAAATTGTACTCCTCCATTGTGATGCCAGGCACATGGGGCGCGTTCCAAATCGGCCATCTTAAATAGCGGCCTGACGCGCAGCTTCGCGAGCTGTCATCATTTCTCCTCCCTCCTCAGCTCCCGCCCAGGGTCATTACCAGGTAATTCTTAATCACTGACCTGCAGTAAGCTATTAATTGTAATCCTGCGAATTAAAGATAATCCTAATTAGGCTGTGGGGAGGAAATAAGTCAGGACTGGGAAATGTGAGTGGTGGGTTAGAGCAGGGAGAAATGAGGGTGCACTGACATGCTGTTTTCCATCTATCTGCTGCAGCTTCACCCCTCAGGGAGAGCGGTGCTAATCACCGACGTGGCAAACACGTTGAGAGATAACTAATAGGAGCTTGATGCGTTTCTCTTTTATTTACGACCACTTTAAAGCCGTACGTTCTTTGGTTTTCTCACTATTAAAATCTACATGCTGTAGCAGAATTGCTTCACTTTATGCAACTGAAATAGAAATCTTTTATATTAAACATCCATTTTCTGTACCGCTTATCCTACACAGGGTTGCAGGGAGCCTGGAGCCTATCCCAGGGGACACAGGACACACCCTGGAAGGGATGCCAACCCATTACAGGGCACAATCACACTATACCAATCAGCCACAACACAGATCTTTGGACTGGGGGATGAAACCGGAGTACCATGAGGAAGCCCCTGTAGCACAGGGAGAACATGCAAACTCCACACACACACACAGGGCGGAGACGGGAATCAAACCTCTGACCCTGGAGGTGTGAAGCAAACGTGGTAACCACGAAGCCACCATGTCCCCCATGGGCAATACAGTGGGCTTACTACACATTTCCCTACACTCCAATTTTTCAACCTGTCGCTAAAAACAAAAGACTGAAATGATTTTTTTTAGGTGACTAGGTGATAGAAATTTTTACCTGACACTTCTCATATCGCCCCTTCTCAAGTTACAAGTTTATATACAGCCGTGGCCAAAAGTTTTGAGAATAATACAAATATTAATTTTCACAAAGTCTACTGCTTCAGTGTTTTTAGATCTTTTTTGTCAGATGTTACTAACTGTTACTGAAGTATAATCACAAGCATTTCATAAGTGTCAATGGCTTTTATTGACAATTACATGAAGTTTATGCAAAGAGTCAATATTTGCAGTGTTGACCCTTCTTTTTCAAGACCTCTGCAATTCGCCCTGGCATGCTGTCAATCAACTTCTGGGCCACATCCTGACTGATGGCAGCCCATTCTTGCATAATCAATGCTTGGAGTTTGTCAGAGTTTGTGGGTTTTTGTTTGTCCACCCGCCTCTTGAGGATTGACCACAAATTCTCAATGGGATTAAGGTCTGGGGAGTTTCCTGGCCATGGACCCAAAATGTCGATGTTTTGTTCCCCGAGCCACTTCGTTATCACTTTTGCCTTGTGGCAAGGTGCCCCATCATCTGGAAAAGGCATTGTTCGTCACCAAACTGTTCTTGGATGGTTGGGAGAAGTTGCTCTCTGAGGATGTTTTTGTACCATTCTTTATTCATGGCTGTGTTCTTAGGCAAAATTGTGAGTGAGCCCACTCCCTTGGCTGAGAAGCAACCCCACACATGAGTGGTCTCAGGATGCTTTACTGTTGGCATGATACAGGACTGATGGTAGCGCTCACCTTTTCTTCTCCGGACAAGTTTTTTTCCAGATGCCCCAAACAATCGGAAAGGGGATTCATCAGAGAAAATGACATTACCCCAGTCCTCAGCAGTCCAATCCCTGTACTTTTTGCAGAATAGCAGTCTGTCCCTGATGTTTTTCCTGGAGAGAAGTGGCTTCTTTGCTGCCCCTCATAACACCAGGCCATCCTCCAAAAGTCTTCGCCTTACTGTGCGTGCAGACGCACTCACACCTGCCTGCTGCCATTCCTGAGCAAGCACTGCACTGGTGGTGCCCCGATCCCGCAGCTGAATCAACTTTAGGAGACAGTCCTGGCGCTTGCTGGACTTTCTTGGGCGCCCTGAAGCCTTCTTCACAATAGTTGAACCTCTCTCCTTGAAGGTCTTGATGATCCGATAAATGGTTGATTTTCGGTGCAATCTTACTAGCAGCAATATCCTTGCCTGTGAATCCCTTTTTGTGCAAAGCAATGATGGCTGCACGTGTTTCCTTGCAGGTAACCATAGTTAACAGAGGAAGAACAATAATTTCAAGCACCACCCTCCTTTTAAAGCTTCCAGTCTGTTATTCTAACTCAATCAGCATGACAGAGTGATCTCCAGCCTTGTCCTCGTTAACACTCTCACCTGTGTTAACGAGAGAATCACTGACATGATGTCAGCTGGTCCTTTTGTGGAAGGGCTGAAATGAGGTAGACATGTTTTTTTGGGATTAAGTTCATTTTCATGGCAAAGAGGGACTTTGAAATTAATTGCAATTCATCTGATCACTCTTCATAACATTCTGGAGTATATGCAAATTGCCATCATAAAAACTGAAGTAGCAGACTTTGTAAAAATTAATATTTGTGTCATTCTCAAAACTTTTGGCCACGGCTGTATATCGACACGAAAATAATGTCATAATTACAACTTGGGAACTCACATTTTCTTTTGTGTCCTAACAAAAAGTCATGGCAGCTCCCAATATGAATGTAACGCAGACTGTAAGATGTGAGTGGGAATCTACAGCAGACGGTAAGATGTAAGTGGGAATTTTGCATGTTAACTGTTCATTTTCTTTCAGTAAGGCCAAATAAACATCTTGTTGCTGATGACACAAAATAAAATATTAAAAATCAAAGAGGTTTTCTCACATCGTCAATTTTTTTCTGACCAAAACCACTTGAACACACACCACACCATAATCATGACCTTCGAGCTTGTACTCATGGACTTGTCGGATGTTCTAGGCTGCGGTCCATTCTGAAGTGCTAAGCAAGACACCTCAAACCAGAGAATGCCCAGTAGTCTCATGACAAACTGAAGTCATAAAAAAACAACAACATTTAAATCTGAGAGCCTTTTGTCTTTGAAGGGAACAACTGATTGAGCAGTAAACAGTAGTAAATGAAACAAAGTCAACATCTAAAATGTATTTTGTACTGACTCAAGAAGTCATAAAATAAAAAATCTATAGCAAAGTTTGTACGAAAAACAATAGGGTGCCTAAAACTTTTGCACAGTACTGTATATATAGATTGGCAGTCTTTAAAAGCATGATGTGATATGCTCACCGATTTAATGTGAAAAAGACAGCCGATGACATAGGCAGAATTAAAAAAAAATAAAAAAATTCACAACCATCTGTGGCTGGAAGTCCAAGAGAGCAAATCTGGCTGTGTGCTCTGAGAATGCTGGAAGGACAGCATTCTCTCTCTCCCCTGTCAAACTCTAGCCAGTCATGGGCAAGTGTAAGCTCATGTATGCGGAAAGAGGTGGACAGCACTTTCTTCTGAGCGTGAGTTCAAAAAGATGTGGTTGGATGGCTTTTCTTGTCTCAGAGGAAGCATGTGTTTGCCTTCACCTTTCCTGGTTGGTATCTGTCATATGACAGGGGAGGCCTGACTGGTGGGAATTGGCCAAGACTAAATTTAGGGATTAATTAGGGGGAAAAAATGAGTGCGCCTACTGCTAAGTCACTCGTCTAAAAGGTGCTGATAGGAGGATGGCGTAGGATTATGGAAAACTCAAGAGGCAGCTACACACATTTTAATGACAATGGTGAAACATACACATTTAATTAAGTAATATACAATGTTCACATCAATTAATATAACATTATCAGCCTCCAAGCCTGGCTCTTTGTAAGGTGAGTCACAAAACTACCACGTTATAGCGGACAGAAAAAAATATCCTCAATACCTCAGGCTTTGGGGTGTAATGCAATGCCTGTATCTGCTTCTGCTTAGTGCTCCGTTCAGCTTTAAACCCGAAGTGGCCATGGCCTAAACACTTATCGTTTTTAGTTTACAGTTGATAAACTGATGCAAAAATAACAATTCTATATTTAGGCCTATACTGTGTAAGGCTTTGATAGTTGCAGTCTAGGCTTTCGTTGTGGCCTATCCCACACGCCATCTTGCTGTTATGAACGAAACGCAATGGCGTTTTGAATGGTCAATTTGCGCCCGTTCGCTGTGGAACGACATAGCGGTAACCGAAGCTCACTGTAATTAAATGACTGCATAATCTCCACAGCTTTAATTTGATTCAGGGCCTTCTCATTTGGTCTTCCTATCTAATCCAGTTCACTTGCGCCTGCTGTCAAACAGACAAACGATATGACATAAAACGTCGCTAATCACCCCTGGAGGAGGGACGGCAGCTCAGGAAGCGACGGAAAGATGAGCGCAACTGAAGGAAATACCGTATCGCTAACCAAGGCCGTAATTAAGAGCTCGACATCAGACAATAGTGGCAGTGACATGATGTTAGCAGGCAGGATAAATGTGTTCTTTTCACTATGAATATTTCACAGGATGAGACTGAAGCAATGTGCGAGTGTGTATATATGATGTGGTGGTGTGTGTTGAGATGAGTATAAATCAGTGATTTAATTAAGGGAAAACTTGTGATTAGAAACATAAATGCCTCCTATTTGAGCAGTGTGGAGTCTAAGTGCTTCAGGGGGGTGGTGGTGGTGGTGGTGGTGGTGGTGGTGGTGGTGGGGGGGGTGGCCAGGGGGTTTACAAGCTGAATGAAATCATATGAATATTGAAGCATGTTCTAATCTAGAACTATAGTCAGAAATAATCACTTAAATTTATCATATTTAACCGGCTTTTGCTGTGTTCTGATGTCCGGGATTGATCAGGGTTTGGATTGAAGTGGTATAAGCAATAAAACACTTTGGGTCAGAAAATGATCAGTGACTGGGTGGTGTGTGAAGCAGAGTTAATGTTACCATCCAGAAGTTGATTATTTTCCTCTAAAAGCACATCCTGGAGTGTTTTATTCCTCTTATACCACAGAATTTTGCCAACGATTACGTTAGAGTCCATGAGAGATGTGAGAGGGGTCGTCCGCAACACTGGTGGCTTTTTTTCGGACGCAGTGGTTGTTGTACGAGGTGTAGATGGTGGGTAGAGAGACCCCAATCTTTTTGGCTGTTCCGTTACAATTCGCTGAATGGTCTTGCGGTCTTGATTTTCCCTCTGTAGAAGGTTGTGAGGATGGGAGGGAGTTTGGTTCTCTTCAGCCTCCACAGAACGTGGAGTTACTGCTGGCCCTTCTTGACTAGGCAGGTGGTGTTGAGAGTCCTGGAGAAGTCCTCTGTCATGTGCACACCAAGATACTTGGAGCATTTGACTCTCTCTGTTGTTGTTCCATTGATATGCAATGCTGAGTGGTCTACTCGGGTCCTCTTGAAGTCGGTAGTCATCTTTTTAGTCTTATCGACATTAAGAGATGTTGTCTCTACACCATTTTGCGAGCTGCTCCACCTCCTTCCTGTATGCCGACTCAACATTGTTGCTGATACCACAATTGTGGTGTCATGAGCAAATTGATTATGTGATTTGAACTGTACTTTGCAGCACAGTCGTGAGTCAGCAGTGTAAACAGCAGTGGACTGAGCACACAGTCCTGGAGAGCACTGGCGTTCAGTGTGGTGGTGCTGGAGGTGGAGTTGCCGATCCTGATGGACTGGGGTCTCCCAGTCAAAACGTCCAGGATCCAGTTGCAGAGGGGGGTGGCCAGACCCAGCAGGCTCAGTTTTGTTATCAGTTGTTGTGGAATGATTGTGTTGAATGCTGAACTGAAGTCTATGAACAGCTTGCTTACATAGTTTTTGTCCTTTTTGTCCAGATGGGCTCGAGAAATGTGGATGGTCCTAGAGAAAAGTCCTCTGTCCTAGAGATCAAAGAAACAAGGCAAACTTCTTCAGTCCTACAGAACTAAAGTGTGTTTCTAAACTTTTGTCTTTTGATTGTCCTCATAGCACCTCACTTCCCCCTCTTCTGATCCCCCCCCACCACCATTTTCCTTCCTCTATACCAGCCCTAATGACTGCCTCAGACTCCTCTTCTGAGAAATTAATGAACTCCTCATCAACTCCGCTTTTCTTTTAATCGCTACAGTAAAAACGAAGGCAATCACAGCCCGTCGCTCCCTCCCCCCGTGACATTTTCAAGCTTTCCTCCATCGGAGCCACTTGTGGGGAAACAAATAGCCGCTGTGAGCACGGCGTCAAGATTGAGTCCATTCCCTCACCATCATCCCCTCCACCCCACCATGCAGAGTCATTATGTCTGCCGCCGCCCATTTCCAAATTGAAAAATCGGAAACAATAAATGATAGCAAAAGCCGTTAATAACTGTTAAGAAATCACATTTGGAAAATTGCATTTAGGCAATAACCTTTTCTCGCTGTAATTAAATGACAGAAAGGTCTCCGATTTTAATTAAGTCAGCGATTTACAGTTATGAAGCCATACTTCACTATGCAGATTAGCGGCTGATAGGTCAGCGAGCGGCCCGGCTGCGTTTTTAACGGAGCTGATCTGGTAATTACTCCGCTGTTTCAGTGGTGACCACGGTGAACCTGCTTCTACTCAGACACACACAGACACACAGACACACACACACACACACACACACACACACACTCAGCCTGACTACTTGCTACACCATGATGGACGATCGGGATTATTCGCTGTTCCGCCAGCACCATGTCAAGCATCCTTAAATTAAAATGGATTTAAAATGAGGGGCATCAATGGAGGGGATAATGTTTGAGGAAGTCTGAGAGTGTGTGTGTGTGTGTGTGTGTGTGTGTGTGTGTGTGTGTGTGTGTGTGTGTGAGAGAGAGAGAGAGAGAGAGAGAGAGAGAGAGAGAGAGAGAGAGAGGGAGGGAATGAATGGCTCTTAGACAGCAGGAAAATACATCATTGTCCTACTGGGGCCTTTATTTCTGTCCCTTAGCTGTCATTGCCTCAAGATTTATGTGAAGGAGTAAAATGTTAATGTTAGTGTATTTATAAACATATGATGGCACTTCATATCCAATTCATTCCTGTTACTTGGTTTACACTGCTCGTGAAAAGGAGATCAAATACAGTTTTGGACAGCACCAGGAGCGTCATTATAACTATCGCCTTCACTTTTTATTTAAGTAACCTTGCCGAGTCATACAGCACATTGATTATCCGTGTGGAGAGCCTTGCTTTGGGAATGACTCCTCCTGAAATGCTTCCCAAGGCTCTCGGCGTGGGAACGTTTAAAGAAGGCCGCATAATTGTTTGGTTAGAAGGGTGTTAATTCAACACTTTCATTGGCCTCCGGGAACGTGACATTCATTAGACAACATAAAACTGTTGCCAGTGCAAATCGGGCTAATAAAAGCTGTCAGTGGTGCTCCACTTGGCTTGAGGAATTAGAGGCATGTGAGGGTGGTCTGGCCTAATTATGGCACAGGGTTTATTTGAAAGAAATCAGAGTGGTTAGTGTGAGTGTTTTGAAGGGTGCCATTTTGACTCCGCCCATATTGCTGATGTCATATACAGTATAAGATCAGCAGAGAGCTTACAGAAGTAAAAGAGAGACAATTTGAATTTTTAAAGCTACTGAATTTGCTTTTTTTTTTTTAATATTAAGTCTACCTTACAATATTTTAAGTGTTCACAAATTCAGATTCAGTAAGTCAGTTTAAAAATACACATCAGATAATTCCAATCCTCACTACACAGGGATAAGCAAAAGTTTCATAACTCTTGAGTTGCAGGTTCAATCCTCAGCTCAGGTTACTATCTGTATGGTGTTTTGTTGCATGTTCTCCCCATGTTATCATGGGGTTGTCCAAAAAAAAAACCCATACTGATAGGTGGATTGGCTCCAGATTCACCGAAACCTCGACTCGGATAAAACAGTAACTGAAGATGAATCTGAATTTGTGAACACTGATTTTTTTTTTTTTTTTTTTTTAAATATATAGATGCTTGATTAAAAAAAAAAAAATCAATATAAAACTACTTTGAATTTCAAAGAGGTTATTAAATACATATGTGTAGTTTTCGAAGTAAAATATTTCAATACTATGAATTTCATTATTAAGATTTCCCTGGCTTTTAACACTCCACCTCTCTCTGTAACTCCTCTCTCTCTCTCTAAGAACTTCTCCTTCTTCTGTGTTTTGTACACTTAACGTTACACTTAACCCTCTTGCTGATTACCCAATCAGTGCTTGAGCTCCACTTCAGAACACGTTCATTGTTCATTTGCATTTCTAATCTGACAGGCTGACACTATGGCGTGTCTCATTTTTGCTTCCATAAGATTTCTCGCGTTATTTTGTGCATCTAAATTGTTAAACTGCACTATGATCACTTACATTTAAAATGCCATAAAATCAAGAGTGTCAGTTACAACACAGGAGTGTAATGTCATATTAACTGGATCTATTTCACTATAAAAGGTAATCAGCATTATTTCATACACCCACATATGCAGTATTAAGTCACACAAAATTAACCTCTGTGAAAACTGTAAACTAATACAAAACTGAGACAAATAATATTTTAATATTTTAGTTTGTGGAATGAAGTATATGCTGTACCTTTCATGATATTTGTTGCAGTTTCTGCTGGGAAATAGATAGTTGGCTACCAGTGATAGCTGCACTACTCAGTGTGGGCCTATACATGCCAGTGTTACTATAACAGCTAAGCGGATACGTGACCAAACGTGACTACAGTTCAAACAAACAAATGTGATTGGTCACTTGTAATTTGCAATGTGGACGCTCAGTTTAAGATCCGGATTGAATAACTAAATCGGATTTCCCCGGTAGTGTTAACAAGGCTGAGCTGTTACAGAATACATCTTAAGACATTGCATATTCAGAATACAACAATTAGAAATGGATGCCAGCAACTTAGATGGGGATGGCTCCACCGCTAGCAATATTTGACCTTGCTGTGACCTTGACCCTGTTGAGATCAAACGCAAAACCGAATCAGTTCATCTGCTGCTTACAATGATAATTCCATATAAGTCCTACAAACATTCAACCACTCGTTCTTGAGGTATCGCGCTAACAAGAATGTTGGATGGCCACACACCGACGGTCGGACAGATGTGTGGACAACCCAGAAACATAATGCCTCCACCACCCAGTGGCGAAAGAAACACCACCGATACCCAGACCTTCTTAAGGAGCAGTAAGTGGTGAACATTAAACACAACCAACGAGAGACTTTGGTGCTTTTGGTTTGTGAAAACTCTTACTTCATAGGTAACGGATTAAGTTGCAAAATAAGTGTGTGTTGTAATTAACAATGTGTTTTATGAGTCTGTTTTAATTTACAATGGCAACAGCTTTTAAGCGATTATCAGTGTCATTCTGCTTTGGTGCCCCTTTGATCTCTATTGGTTTTGATTTCGGTTTAACGTTACTACCCGCAGTATTCAATTATGCCTCTTTGAATGTGTTCTGCAGTCAGTAAAATTGGATTTCACACTTGTCTGATTAAGTTCTAAAAAATGTACCGTATATGTTGGTAGGTATATATAATACTGATTGTACAGTAGAAAGAAAGTTTGTTTAAACAGCTTGTGTAGTTCACCAGTGCATTCATGTTGATCCCTGATTTCCTTATTCAACCTCCAGAAGCATAACGTTTAATAACGTAAAAATAAATTTAAAAAAAAACCCCGACGATCAGTTAAACAAGAAACAGTTTTTCACAGTAAACTAAATGTTTATTAAAAATTAAGTGTTCATTCTAAATATATTGTGAATACGTTTCTGTTTATATGAATAAATTGCTGAGTCCATTCAGTATTCAGCCAGCAATACTTTTTCAATGTATTCCTCCCAGCCCTGTGTGTGAACAAAACCTTGGACAAAGCCAGACTGTAGAAAAAAAACTTTATGGAAGAGTTTCCTGAACAGATGAAGGTGTTACTGATCTCTCTCTCTAAAGGAGCTATGCAGAACGAAGAAACCTCTGAAAGCAGTGCTCCTTTTTTATTTGTTTTTATGTGCATCCCTGACCAGCTGCTAATGTAGATACATACGAAAGCCTCACCTTCTGTTCAAACAGAGTAGCATGTTGACTGAGTGAGTATGCACACGTGTGTGTGTGTGTGTGTTTGTGTGTGTGTGTGTGTGTGTGTTTGATTACAGCTCATAATGAATCTGGCTCGGTTGTAAAGAAACTCAGGAGCAGGTCCCTGGAGTTCCTGCGAGGAGGCAAAATCATTATGGCACTCAGTGTGCATCAAGCACACCGCCCCAGATCGCTGCTGATATCAAAGGGTAATCCATCTTAGCAGCACAGCCGGCCGCAGACAGAGGCAGAGCTGGAGTGTGTAAGCTGACAGAGGAACCTGGGCAGAGTGTGTCGGGCTTGCAGAGAGACAGAGAGCTGCAGCTGGCACGCACGGTGCCTGCAGCATATGTACCATCCCAAAGCAGACACGGCTGCCTTCAGCCGCTCCGCTCGCACCATCATTGATCAATGGAGCGTTACAACCGCCATGAGAGATGTGTGTGTGTGTGTGTGTGTGTGTGTGTGTGTGTGTGTGTGTGTGTGTGTGTGTGTGTGTGTGTAAGAGAGAGAGAAAGAGAGAGCAAAATATAGACTGGGTAGATACAATCTTTTAACTTCTCCATCCAGATGTTAATGGAATCATTAGGACACATCCTCTACACCTGTATACTGTAATGATTTATAATCCCGCTATCAGAAGAGTTCCCTTTGGCATCTGATTCCTCTCAAGGTTTCTTCCTCATGTCATCTCAGAGATTTTCCTCACAACTGTCACTTCTGGCTTTGTTCATTAGGCATCTAAATCTACATCTGGATTTGTGTCAAGCTGCTTTGAGGTCAAGTCTATTGTTAAAAGAGCTATACAAATAAAATGTAATCGAATTAAATTGTCATCATAAAATGTTTAGATGCTATAACACATTGACACTGACACTAATAACCAACAAGTTCTCACACTTGCAAACCTGCATTACTATAATATACATGACTCAAGTCATGTGAGTTACAAACACTGGGGTCAGGCTAAGGGCCGGAGTTAGCGTTCATACATATCACATGAAATCAAACCAAATTCTTAGGAATTTTGTCACATGAGAGCAAATTTCTAATAACATATCTAGTTTTGAAAAAATATAGCAGGGTTTAAAATCAATTACCAACAAATTATGTTTTTCAAATGAAATGCCATCAGTTTTCATTAATGGAAGCCAGATAATGTCTTTCTGAGTGGCAGCAGTACAAACAATAGCAATGCATTGAGTACCATATTAATTGAGTTAATATGGAAAGAATAAAACACTTAGGGTGTGCGTTTATAAGAAAATAATCAAGGATGGGGTGGTGTGATGTGATTTGAAATGAAGATGAGTTATAACTACCACCCAAAGTTTTTAAAAGTGTTTTAGACTTCTTATGCTGCAGTGATTAGTCAATGATTGAAAAATTGTATTTATTATAAATGTCATACATTTTATCCATTGTGAAACCTTTCCCTAGGTGTTACAAAGTGACACTGACACTGGAGACTCCTTCCATAAAGATGAAATAAATGTTAAATAGATTAGATTCAAGAACTCAACAGTGACCATGTTGGGAATACAACTATTTTACTATTTGAATAAAAAACAACAACAAGCAAACATGATATTAATAAACACACTTCTAATAAACAATTTTAATTTTATAATTCAATTCAAAAAGCAACCTTCTTCCAGAAGGATCTTCATTATCGTCTTCATTATTCCTCAGTGGGAACCGTTAAAGGTTCTACTGTATGTGGAACTAATCTATCTGAAGAAACCATATCTATCCGAAGAAAGACTGACGATTTCAGTTCACGTAAGCATTTATAACATCTTAAAATGAACTTATCTTAGTTTTAATTTCTTGATTATACAGTGTTGTTGAATTCTTGATTCTGAATGGTCAAAGTTCTGGCTCTAAGGCAAATCACAGGAACCATTATTATAGGAACCATTTCTATAGTAACAATGAATTAACAGACTTTCTTGGGACATACTGCTTTTTCTTTTTTTGCTTTAGTCTAACAAAAAAAACTTTTTTCTTCAAAAAAAAAAAAAAAAGAAAAAGAAAAACTATAGTTAATATTTATGTAAGCAACCCAGTTATTTAACATTTATGAAAGGAGACTCAAGTTTCAGAGCTTTCAGAGTTCTGTATTATTCTTTTTTCATTTGTACTTTCATTACGACATCAGAATTCAAGTCTAATTAAACATCCTCATCTTTGCAACCAACACAGAGCTACGTACCTTCTTAAGCACCAAAGTGTTTGTCCTCTCTCCTCTCTACACCTGCTGGTTGTGAGGTTGTGCTTCTGCGTATAGTTCTGGTTAAGGCTGTGGTTATGATGAAGGTTCTGGTTGTGGTTCTGGCATCTCTCCCACTCTGAGGAACAGCTGGCTGGGCCGAGTTGAGCCGTGTGCCGGAGATGCAGCATGGCAGGAGCAGCTGGAACGAGTGCTGTTGGAGGTGAGTGTGTATGATAGAAAAAGAAGCCCCATATGCTGATCCAGCTTCAACCAGAAGGCCTTCAGCAGCCTGGCCACGTTCAGCATGACTGCAGCACTCGCAACCCAACACAACTCAACACGCACACAGATTAACACACCCTGTACTCGGAAATGTAATCACATAGAGGTGGTAGTGGCTACAACATGAATAGTCATCACAGATCCACAAGTTTAGTTCTCGTGACGTACTACTAACATTTCAGTGATCCTTATAACTAATACCAACACTGCTTTTTGTTTTTCCATACAGCTGTTTAGCAGTTTCATACACATATATCCTGTAACCATTTATTTAAAAGGTACCTACATAGAGACTTTATAACACATTCATAAGCATTGCATAAACCTTTTATAAAGCAAAGCTGGAGAATTTATTAAGGCCTTATGTCAAAACTTGCTTGTTAATTTGTCTATACATGTAAGAGAGAAGAGAAAACAACTCTTGCTAATTAATATGAAGACTGAGATTGTTTCTGGAATTTTTAAAATCCTTATTATTATTATTATTATTATTTTTTAAAAATTTTTATTTTATTTTTTTTTTACTAAAAGCACATTCATGACACTTTGTGAAAGTATACATAATGCTTCATTACAATGTTATAAACACAAATGTTATTACTACGAAGCTGTGATGGTTACAAGGTGATTATTTTTTTTTAATAAGATTTAGCTAGAAATTAATATATTGAGGGTATGAGTTAATATTTCACGGCCACAAACTAAGTATGTCAAGGTCACAAATTCTTATACCAAAGTCATGGTCTCAAATTGTGTAACTTGAGCTCATGGCTTAATATGTTATGTCACTTAATGCTATCCATGTCATAACACCAGAGAAGATGTCTTTATGCATCATTCCAAGACTGAAGTAAAGTGTATTATTATTAGTCACCTCCACAAGCAGGTCTCTATAACCACAATGGTGTAACTGAATTGATTTCTCTCAGAATCACTTATTTTACAATACAATCGTTTCCATGATTTAACCACTTCTTGACCATGAAATAGATCTTGAGAAACTTAACTCATGACTTTATTTTAACCCCACCTTATTAAAAAATAACAACCATGTAAAATTAGCGTCTCCTTGAATTAACCATTTAGTTTGAGGGCATAATAATAATTCATTTAGCGGGCATGTGTTGAATTGTAATGGTGGTTTATAATAGTTTTGAATAAAAATGGCCCACCAGAATATAAAAGCAATCAATTCTAGGCACCTATAAGAAGAAAAGACAATAAATACGCCTGCCAAAAGGTAAGATGACAGACACTTCATTTCCTCATCACCTCTCTTCCAAGATTCCAAGAACAGTACAGATACATTAATCTCAAAGAATAAAGCCATAATACTAACTGATACATCCTCTATCTTCTCTTTTTCACACACAAGACAAAACTGTATACTTCATAAAAGTTGTCATCTCACAGGTTTTGAGATACATCAATCATACAGTATTGCTTTATAAATTATTTATGCAGTGCTTAGGAATGTGTTATGAAGGCCCAATGCTACAGATACACTTCAAGTGTTACCAAGATCCTATGGCCTGTGATTAAGGGTTTGGACAACTGACTGGAAGGTTAGGAGTTCAAATCCCAGCACTGCCAAGTTTGGGTCCTTGAGCCATTGTATCCTGTTTCAACTGTAAATTATGTTGAATAAAGGTGTCTGCCAAAGTAGTAAAAATAAATTTAATGAAATATGTTGAATCCTTGGAAAGTGTTGTATTTGGGATACAGTTGAGTTTCATCATAAATTTCAGCTGACTGAGGATGCTCAACTTGCACAACTATAAATGAATAAAAAAAAATGTGAAGTGTCATTCTATAATAAATACAGAATTATTGCCAATTATTTTATTGCTTTGGGCTGGTAACAATAACTCCACTTCATGACAGGAAGGGAATCACACCACCCTGTCATTGATTATTTTCCAATAAAAGCAAGCCTCCAAGTGTTTTATTCCTTACAATTCCTTACATCCCTTAACCCTAACCCCTTGTAGTCATTGCTTAAGATGCACTAATGCCATCAAGCCTTAGTAATACTGACTCACGACTACAAAATGATATATGGACATTAACATCTTCATTTATCAAACATATCAGCATTTATATCTGGTGTTATTTCACTTGGCCACGAAGTTCCTCAGTCTTTTTCCAACTTTTCAGTCCAAGCTCGTCTGATTGTCCTGGACAGAACTCCTTTATCGTGCTGACGCAATGCTTCAGTGATTACACAAACCATGACGTCTGCTCTGATGAATCGCAGCACTGCGTTATTAATCGGCGCTGGGGGTGGAAAGTGAAACTTGTGTAAGGTCACACCTCAGAGCACGGTGCACAGAGCATCTTTCATTTCCTTAGGGCCAAATCACAGTGAGTTATAATCAGTATGGTGAAGAATAGCTGAGCGCCAAATGATAGATGAGGAATAAGACACAATGGAGAAAGTAAACTCCCATAAGAAACACAATGAACAGGATGTTGGACATTTATGGATATAGAAACAGTATGTACTTACATAATAATTATCACTTTAAACTCAGTTAATCAGTGTGTATTTGTTTTCATTCTACGCTGCACAATGTACAAACGTACACGTGTGTGCATGTGCGTGTGTGTTCATGTGTTATCTTTCTAAAGGGCATTGTGACAGTGTTGACCACCACAGCTGCACCAGTCTCATTCACGGTGCCAGAACACCTCTCGCCTGTGCCAACCTGCATCTATCCATCTGTCCCACACACATGATCACACACATACCTAACAAATCAGATTTTGATCATACATCTAAAAAACGTCTAATAAAAAAAAAAAAGATCAAAACATCTACTTCCTGTTAACTACAACACAGAAACTATACACCTTCCCACCTTCCCATTCTTCATCTTCACCATACACTTAAACAATCCAAGATGCCTGTGTCCTTCCTTCCCTTCAGTGACATTTGTGATGAATATTCTCTAAACTTGAACTACTCTGGTTTTCTCGTGTACGTACTGTATGTGAGTTAAAAAGACACCTTTTTTTTGGGCAGAGAGCGGCAGATTTGCCTGGATCGCTGCTGCAGGCCTGTAGGGAATGGCGGTGCTGAGGCATATGCTGCCTAGCGGGTGAATCTGCTTTTGTTCCAAGTCCTTCTCTCACTCCCTGCATACATGCCTGGCACTGAGCTCAATAACATTAGCATGACCTTAGCCCGTTAACCTGGAGCAAACTTTTTTCACTCATACATCAAAAAACCGATACTCGGCCCAAGTGTGCAAAGAAACACGCGCTCAGGAGGACTGAAACAGAATGAAAGAAATTTTTCACATTTTATAAATTGTCTACATTTAATAACTAATAAGAGTCATTTGTTTGAGGGACTCATTTCTGTTATACAATTGACTATAATATAATTGTTTTATTTTAGTAATCATGCAGCAATACAGGAATGTAATATCGAAGGAGCATGACTGTATGACATTACATCGTATTCTTCTGGTATTTGCAGTGGAACAGTATGAAAAATGAAAACCTAACAACCTAATATCAAAGGTTTCATATATCACAGTATCAATTTTCAACTTCAGGTGTTCAATAATTTAAAACAGCAGCTCTGACTGCAAGGCTTACAATATATTAATGCACTCCTTCTAATATGTTATATGACAGACACGCTACATAAACAGATTTTTAAATATGTGTAAATGGTGAAGTTTTCTATAAGGAGACATTTATGTATATGTAGCATTTACTGAAGGAGTCTCCGATGCCAGCACTTTGTATACGGTCAAAGGTAAAGGCTATCTAACATCAAAAGAGAGCTGAACCCCCCCCCCCCCACCACCCCCCAACAGATAAAGTATTTCTATCATTCATTAATGAATAAAAATGATATTTGTTGGAAATTTGATGTGGCTTATAAAGAATAAAACACTACGTGATGTGCTGTTATAGGAAAACAATCAACTTTGGAGTGGTAACAGTAACTCTGCTTCGTGTAACTCTGCATCACACCACCTTTTCATTGATTATCTTCCTATAACCACATGCCTCTAAGTGTTGTGCTCCTTACATAGCATAATGTTTTCATAATATCCTCTCATATATCATTGCACCCCCATTTGAAATCTGATGTCACGACAATTTTGAAGAAACAAGGGCAACATGTTTTGCTTTCATTCAATTCCATGTGAAAGAAGTAATTAGAAAAGATGCATACTCAAACCCTTAACTTCTCGTACAAATTGAGACATGCAAATTGTTAGGAATTTGCCAATGTGAAAAGTTGCTGCCCATCTCAAAATTTCCTTCACATGTTGTGAGATAATCATCATTTTTGTAATGAACCCTCACTGTAAAAGAACTAGTCAGCTGCAAGATTGGCTCAAGTCAGATTAGTGAATAGAAATGTGTCCTCTTGAGAGCTGATGGATTGTGAAACCTAGCATGCGTTCATCATGTTTGTGTGTGACCGGAGAAGATTTGTGGGATGGGGCAAATGTTCATCCTGGGGCAATGTTCTGTAACAGACACACACATCAGTCATGTGATTATTGTTATACCATATTTTAATATTATCTAATTATTTCTCTCTTTCTCACACTATTTCCTCACACAGATGAATAAACTAATCAGTTTAAAGTGATCAGTAAACAGAGGCAGGGCTTTTGAGACATGAGACATGGCAGTGTTATCATAAGACTAGCTTACTATTGCAACTTTGGCGTGTTTGAGACTCACTTCAGCTTCTCCAGTTCCCAAAATGCAGTCAGGAGAAAGCTGCCAGAACCATGCTGGGGGTTAAAATCCAAATTTATCACAGTCTATGGAAATTTTGGAACAGGTTTCTGGTGGTAGTTGAATGGGTGACATAAACAAAATTAAATTAGGCATAAAAAAGAGGTCTGGGCATCAGTCATTTGAAATGGTAATAAAAAGGTCAGAGAGAAGCTAAGCAAGAAGCAAGAAGCATAATGGATTTATTCACTGATGGATAGATATAGATATAGATATACTCTTAATGTCTTCATAAGTCCAACCTAGTGACAAACGTTTAAGGCTGAAAAGTGTTTTTATTTATTTATTTATTTTTTTATTTTTTATTTTATGCAGTACATGTAGATATATACGTGTATATAGTCTTTGGGAACAAAAATGTCAGTTTTTTAACTGTGAGTTTACAGTTAAACTTTACAGAAATTGGATGTAGTTTTAGATCTACATTTAGATTTAATTAGCAAACCAGAAATGACAGTGGCAACAAAAAACTCTCTGAGACGACATGGCAAAGAAAACATGGAAGAATAAAATATTGGGGCATTTTTATATTGGAAAATAATCAACATCCGGGAGGTAACACCACTATTTTTTGTTTTTCTAAACCGCATGCTGCCAAGTGTTTTTGTCCTTAAATTTTATTCAGTACCTACAGTGAAATGTAGGAAATGTAGGAAAGGTATATAGTTGAAAGCGAGGCATGTACATGGTGATGGGTCCTGAGAGTTTAAAGGGTAGGCTCAGTGATTAGCACGTTTGTCTCGGACCTCTGGGGTTGGGGCTTTGATTCCCGCCTCCGCCCTGTGTGCGCAGAGTTTGCATGTTCTCCCTATGCTTTGGGGGTTTCTTCCTGGTACTCCGGTTTCCTCCCCAGTCCAAAGACATGCATTGTTGGCTGATTGACATTTACAAATTGTCCGTAGTGTGTGTGTTTGTGCCCTGTGATGGGCTGGCACTCCGTCCAGGATATCCCCGAATCCCCTGGGATAGACTTCAGGCTCCTGTGTAGGATAAACAGTACAGAGAATGGATGGATGGATATTAGCAAAATTGGATATTTGGCCATCAGTTGTTCCTCTATTTGCAACCCCCAAACTAGAACTCCAGCAATAATTTGCAAGGCTGTGGTGGCTCAATGATTAAATTAAACTAAAGAATATGAAGAGAGATTATGGAAAGGGGATAACTGAGAACTGTGTGATGTGGTTGGTGCCAAAACTTCATTGCTTGTAGAGAAAGATATTCCCTACCTGAAATCCCAGGACTTCCAGAAAGCCACAGTCAAAGCATTCAAGCAAGCCCCTTAACTCTCAACAGCTCAGTCTATTCTAACATTTTGCATTCACACAAAAACTGCAATCTGATGAATAATTGAACAATACTCCAAAATGAGAAACACTGTTGTCTGCTCAGTGATGGGCTGAATTGTACTATTGCCATGAATTTTCATTTTAGAAAAGAAAACAGAAAGGAAAGTTATTCATTCCTCTGATTACTTACTCTGTCCAGCTAAAGAGCAAACTCCTAATTTCTCCTTCACTCTGTTTATTAGTGGCTGAATTAAAGATTAACCTTTCAAAACTGTCTGGCATTTTCTCCGTCCCCTCAAATGCAAAATTAATTCACATTTTTTAATCATTAGTTTAATTTCCAGTGTGATACTCTTGTTCCTTTGGCTGTTGAACTGTTACGGGGTGTTACAACCCTTCAAATTGTTTGCCTCCTGCTGGCGTTCTTTTTTTGAATAATAATTTATTTTTTCTGAATAATTCATTAAGTATCATTAGCCAAGCGTGGAGGATCTCTTTCTTATGTGGGCTTGACACACAATCAAAGTTTTTATTGGTGCAGAAAATGTGTGATCTACACACATCCTTACAGAAGTTAGTGGCTATCTGAGTGTGGTACATTGCTTGTGCTGCTGTAAGAAAAAGGATTCAATTAAACCGTGGCTAGAAAAGCAAAGCAGAACAAAACACAGCTGAAACAAGAAATAATTTAAAGGCAATTAAAGGATTAACTCAAACATAGCACAACTGACATCACAGAACTACATCACACACATAAACAACCGCAGAACCATGGCGCAGATGCTTTACTTAGGCTAGTGTAATATTTCGTTCACACTAAAGGAAGTAAACAATTACAACGCACCTTTTATTCTCTTATAGTAGAACTGTTTGCAGTTTCATACCTTTACTACTTTAACAATTTGATTAAATGTTCAGAGCTGACGTTGTTTTAAACGCTGCTGTCTCTCAGCACTGGGAATGCAATATTATACGCATGTCATATCACTGCATCAGTGAATCGTGAAATAAATACAGACCCCAGTTGTACCTCCCTGTTATCCATCATGACTTCATTACTCTGCAATATGTTTATATGCATGTGTAGCTGCTGTGTAAGACCTGTTTGTGGGTGAACATTACATAAAAATCACTCCAGGACAATATGCACATGTGAATTTTTATTTAAAAAAATAATAATATTAGTGAAATGTCATAGGTGATATGTCATCCAGATGACTAAATATTCTCACTGAGGTGACAATTTGCTGTGGCTTTGAGGCACCATTTACAGTCCGCTTATTTATTTTTCCTCGAGGTTTGCAAAGTGAACAAGTGGAGTAACACAGATTGGAGCGAGGCCTACAGATGGCAAAAAGAGTATTTTGAGAACAACCAAGAGAGCAATGTAGAGCCGCACAACACGAGTCCATTAAACCAGCTCTAGCCTCCTCTGACCCTCATTAAACACACAAGCACGCCTTGTGAAAGGACAAGCCAGGTTTGTGCTTAATGACCTTGAAGGAAATGTAATTGACTGGGCATTACCATCCAAATGGCCCCACAGAACATATATGTTTACCATGGTTGTTTTTATAGGCCTAGGTCTTGTGGAAGAATACCGCTTAAAAGTATTTTTAAATGCTTTTTTTTTTATCTTAGAGGCTATATGATTTAAATAGTTTGCATATTAGCACTGAAATCATTCATGTGATACAGAAAAATACCACTTTGTATGAGGAAATAGAAGGTTGGCACTACATACAAATGAAACTGACATTTCCTGTAGTGGGTCTCCCAGTAGGGAGTAGGGACCTCCTGGGTCTGTGAAGCATAGCCAGGCAGTCTGCGATTTCTTTTTTTTTTTATACAGTGATGAAAATCACAATACATTATTATGAAAGTTATATTTATTATTGAGTTCTAATAGCCTGTTTGACTGGTCACATCACAATTGAATGGGTTTAATCCAAACCTAATAAGGTTCCCTGGTGGACTAGCGGCTCTCATCGCCACAGCCCAGGTTCGAATCCCAGTCAGGAAACCAACCTCAGCCACTGGAGGGTTGCCAGAGCCAGTGCACTCTGAGCGCCAGTCCCAAGCCCGGAAAATGGGGAGGGTTGTGTCAGGAAGGGCATCCGGTGTAAGACCTGTGCCAGGATCAAATATGCAGATGTGCGCTCTGCTGTGGTGACCTGAATGAAAATAACCGCAAGAGGGGGAAAAATCCAAACCCCAATAACTCAAAAACAAGTACATTTACATTTTACTCATTTGGCTGATGCTTTTATCCAAAATAACTTAGACAGGATACACCTGAGCAGTCAAAGAGCTAAGACTCCAACAGTGGCAACTTGGCAGTGCTGGGATTTGAACTCAAGACCTTCCAATCAGTAGCCACGGATCTATCACTGCCCAAGACAGTACAGAAAAGTACAGAATTCCTTTCCAATAGCTGACAATTTATAGATTATGTATGGAAGTGTTTGTGAAATGTATGTAACTGTTTAGAAGTGCTCCAGCACCAGGGTTCCAGGTTCAATCCTGAGCTTGGGTTGCCATCTATGAAGAGTTTCTGTGCATGTTCTCCCCATGTCCTCCAAGTTCTCCAGTTTCCTCCCACCTCCCAAACATGCCAGTAGGTGGATTGGCTATGATAACTGAATGCGTTTGAGGGTTCCTTGGATGAAAAGAGTTTGAGAACCCCTGCTTTAGTGATACTGATTGAACCGGAGCTGTCCGTTCAGCACCACCTACAACACCAATAACTATGTAGAGAGGTGGGTGGGGTTCCATCGCATTGGACAGAAAAGTATGCATTCATTCTCCTCTTCAGCTTCACAATAGATGTCTCATCTGTTCACAGTCCAAAGTGTTTTTTTGTAGCTGGACCTTCACAAATTTTAGTTGATGTAGAGTTTACTCTTCTAAGCTGCAAATTACATTCTTTAAAAATGAACCATTAACAATTTCAGCTTTTTTCTAGTTGGTAGGGTTCTGTTCGAAACCTTTTCTGGAAGGGAAACCTCTTGTTTCAGGGTTCCACATACAACCTTTCTGGGATCCGCATAAGGTACTAACCAAAGAATGTGCTAGAATGCAGAACATGTACTAGTACTGCTTTTCTGTGTGTATTTCCCTGTGTTGTGATTAAACATTAGACTTGATTTACAGGTGATCCAGTATGATCTGAATTTATAAAGACCCATCACTGGGAATCTCCTTATTTATGGGTTTTCATTTTTTAGTGAAATACACACACTTGCGGAATTGATGAAGAAACAAGGCCAATATGTTAAGTAAAGATTTGCAGAAACCAGATGTCTTTGTAGAAATTGAACAGTCTGTTGCAGAAATTAATTAATTAGACAAAACACCACATTAAAAGAAAACAAGAAGACTGCATAATAAACATGTTCTAAGATCAGGTGTTTCACTTCTTTTGGATTTTTTTTTGGGAGATATGAAAATTGGATTCTACATATCCTACATATATATCCTAGAGTAATATATATATATATATATATATATATATATATATATATATATATATATATATATATATATATATATATATATATATATATATATCTCTCTCTCTCTCTCTCTCTCTCTCTCTCTCCCTCTATATATATATATATATATATATATATATATATATATATATATATATATATATATATATATATATATATATATATATATATATATTCTTTCTTTCTTTTTGCATTGAAGTTCCTTCTTGAGCTATTATACACTCTCAGGGGGAAAAAAAAAACAGTATCCTTCTAACCTGTACCTTTCCTTGTTGGTGCCATAAAGGGTACATCCTTTATATAGTACGTATCTTTCACCTGGAAACCTAGATATAGTGTACATTTAAATGATCATTAGCCTTGTTTATTTAGCTTACTTAATATTTAATATACCATATATATAAGATACCAAGTGATCGTATGTGCAGTTTTTCCTGCTGAGGCCTGTTCTGTTTCTGCTTCTGACATTTTTTTTCTTTTTTTCTTTCTTTTTTTTTTTTAATGTAAAAATGTTCCGCTAGAGGGCGATGGAGCACCGTGGGTTTTATTTTAGTGACCTGAAAAAAGACTTCACTCAATTCAATATTCGTCGTCACATTTTCTTGATTAGGCTTGTATTTTGGTTTACAAGTAGATAAACTTGATCTCAAAATTGATGTTGAATATTAATAAAACAATAACTTGGGGTGGGCTACACCTGAGTGATCATATATAACCTAAATCCAAAATGTAGATCAACATTAAAAAAAAAAAAAAAAAACTTTACACTTCATAGGATTTAAATAGTGATGCTAAACCAGGCTTACCCCAGATGTTAAAAAAATAAAAAAATAAAATAAAAAATCGCCATGTGCTGATAAAGGGTATGTATACATGTACTTGTTAGTATGGTTCAAATACTTCAGGTGTGTGTTTTCTTATACGCTGTGCAATATAACCACGGGATGGGGGAAGAACACACAAGCCTGTGCACGTGCTGTGGGTCATATGCAGTTAACCGGATGTAGATCAGTGTTGTGTTTTTGCAGCCTGTAAACAGACAGGTCAAGTGCACTAGACAAAGTGATTTGCTCTTCCAGTATATCGGCACGTTTCCCTCAAATCACTGAGCATCATTTAACACATGCAGCGTTAAACTGCTCTCACGTTTAGCAGCACTGGGTATTTATAAAGGTCTAGAATATCAGGATACACACTGCACGAAGGTGTTAATTTTTAGCCCTGCTGGTTTTGTAGCGTGTCTCCAAGATTTCACAAAAACGACTGGAGGGGGGGAAAAGAATAAAGAATTACCTCCTTCCTTTAGTCTGTTACATGTTCAATTACAAAGTGAATAAACAAATGGATAGATAGATAGATAGATAGATAGATAGATAGATAGATAGATAGATAGATAGATAGAATTCGTTGTTAAGCACCTGAAGAAAACAAAAGATGGTTTGATTTTGTTTTATTCATTTATCTATTCCTTCATTCATTTATGCATTCAATCATTTGTTTATTTTTTAATCGGTATGTTAGCATTGCTGGATATAATTTCTTTCTTTGCAGAATGTAGACTATGTTTTTAAATATTCAATAGATGTAGATCAATATGTCTTCGTATGTAGTTCAAATTACACCTTCAAAATACAAAACACTGCAATTTCCGGTTCTTTAAACCTGCCACCTGAACTTCTTTATGTTTCCATTTTATTTATAGCGTTAAATATGAAGATGTAAGCATTGGATGTCAAATCAGCTATGTCTACTGTAGCCGTGTCACACAGAATAAAAGTAAAGCTGGACACAAATGAAGACTGTAAGTGTTTTCATTAATGTAGGTGTTCATTCAGCGTTCTGGATTCTGGAGTCAAAGTCTTGCTCGTTGTCCGGATAATCCCGGTGTAGCCGATATCAGAGGGATGAATTCAGGTGCTACTGTACTTTCTCTAGCTTTATACCCCCCCCCCCCCCCATAAGCGCATATCTGTCACATCTGTAGCCTTATTTGTAATTATTGCCCATCATGTGGTCTCCGGCTAGGAATGAACCGTCTTTTAATTAAAGCCATATTTAAGGTTGTGTCTCGGCCAAGAGCTTTGAAGCAGATGGTTTTGTGTCAGCAGAGCTTTCTCTGGAGCCTTAAAGCTGACAGACCTGTATGTCTTATTTTTATTTTAATTTACTTATTATTTTTTTTGATAAAATACAGCGAAAACAGAAAAAAAAATAGAGAACGTTAAATAAACAAACAAAAACAAAAAAAATCAATGCATGTACTTACTTACACAGAGCATATTTCTACAGACAACAGATGTATTAAATATTATTTATTTATCTGAAAACAACAAATAGTGGTAATAATAATAATAATAATAATAATAATAATAATAATAATAATAATAATAATAATAATAATAATAATAATAAATATTCATATATGACTTTTTTTTCAAACGCAAAGTATTTTACATGTCATTACAACGAATTTAGACAGTACAAAAAATGTAAATATAAAATATAAAATCTAACATCACAAACTTTGAATATTAAACTAAACTAAATCACTGTAGCAAAACAATACATTGCATTTGATTTGCATGTATTTAAATGACAGCAATGAGATGAACATGACAACCGCATGAAGCAAATTCAAGTGTGAACTCATTTGTATGAACATTTCTTGACGTTATACATTAAAATATCGCATTAACATCGAATTAAAATTGTGATTTGAGGACAGTTTGTTGCAGGGAATTTATTGTTTAATTTTCGTTGGCTGTTCTTTCATTTAGATCAAGTGGTAATAATAATAATAATAATAATAATAATAATAAAAATCTCTTTAAAACGTATTTAAAAATGTACTTGATTTTAAATGAAACCGCCGCGGGTTAGTGGCACTGTTGCTTATCGTAGGTGTATGCTTATTTCTGAGTTTTTGTTGCTGGCATCTTATAAAAAAAAAAAAAAAAAAAAAAATCCGACATCTCCTTAAAATGCTTGAATGTATCATTTGCGTAGTTTTTATATTTCACCTGCGCTTCTTTGGGAATTCTGCAGTCCTTCACGATTTTATTATAACTTTTTTTTTTTTTTTTTTCCTAATCTGTTCCTCTAAGTTCTTCTGAATATACGTACTTCAGCCATAAAATGATATTTCCTGTTTCCATTTTCCTGTTATTTCTAGTCTAATCATAATAAAAAATAAAGAGACACGAGTACAAACCTAACACGTGCTTCATAGGTACACATACACACATGCACAAGCATAGAATCCAGAATCCATGCACACACCTATAAACACACACACACATACTGTATGTAGTATCCTGTCTTCGCACAAACATTTTTAGAAATCTAATTGAGCTGAGAAACACACCCGGTGTGCTCCAGGTCTTCACTTGATGTCCAAAGACAGTCATCAATCATGCAAAGACAGCCACAATGTCCTTACACAACTCCATCCACAATTTAAATGTACTGACCCACTCCAATATGAATGCATTCATTATTAATCACACATGCAGTCCAGCATGAGCATTGCTTTTTCCCTTTCAGTGACCGCTTTATATTCCATTTCTTGCTAGATTATTAGCTTGCAGCCTCGCAGCCACTGGGAAGCTGAGGGTGAGAGAGTGGGGGGGCATTAGTCATGTTTGTTTAACTCCAATCTTGCATGCTTTCTTTGTTCAGTGTGTCCTATAGTGTAAAGCTGATTTCTGACGGAGAGAAATAGCTATAATTTCAGTGCGTATTGGTCCTTATAGGCCTCCCTGTGGACAGGCAGCTTTCCCCAGTGCACAGGCTTGGACCGAGGCACCTGGAACAGCGCAGCTAAATTAGCATTGATATGGGTTTAGTGGAAATGCAATCTTTTTAAATCTTGGTGAGCTGCGGGTAGATAATTACACTTTCAACAAAATTGCCAAGGGGTCAGCATCCCCAGTGGACCTCCGAATGCACTGATTCTCTAACAATGTAACATGGAGCAAAGCAGTGTCTGAAATTATAATGTTAATGGAAAGAGTCACCAGGGAGGGAAGGCAAAGAGGGAAAAAAAAACAATTCACTACTGAGCTCTGTGTCACACACACTACTCTGATTCTTTGCCTAATTTAGGACAATGGGATCATATGTTGGAGCGGAGATTTAGATCAAGAAGACTTGGATGGTGTGTACAGGTGGTCTGGGGGGAGCAGCGTGAACCATCACTCCATCAACAGATGGGGTTTAAAGCTGCTGATCTGGTGTTAGTTAGCAAACAATCAGATAATGATGTCAATATTCACTAATTTAAACAAGGATTTCTCTGTGTCATAGTTCACTTTTGTCATGATACTTGAAGGTTTAAAAGTTACACTATGAATCAACCCTTGGTGATGGAACTCGTTTTCTACAACCTGCTTCAGTCAGCCATCATATTTGCACGAGAGATGGAGGATATGATTAAATTACAGGCAATTATGACACCATGCACATTATTACTCTGTACTTGACTGCCTGGGAACTTGGGTGGCATCCAAGCGCAGGGACAGATGCCTGGCTCCAGCATTCTTGCCTTCTACCAGTGTTCATATTTCACTCAGTTTGTTGGAGACCACAGACATTTTTTATGTCATATTGTACAACAAACATGTACAAGAACTCTTTACTTACAGGTTCAGTTTTGCGTATTACTCTCCTATTTTAAGGCTATAACTTGATGAATTGATTCTTACACACTTAACTGGCATTTCTTTAATCACAGAGTCAAGTTTAGTGTACTATAGTATGTAGAATAAATCACTAATATATTCATTAAGAGCATTAATTTCTCAATATAAGCATTACCAAAAAAGCTCAGAAGTGCCTAAATGCATCACCATAAATGGTGTGCAAAAACAAAGATGTGATTAAAGGATGATCTAAAGAGGGGAAGTGCATGCGTTTTCCAGCTGTGGAAGCACTACAAGGCCATTTATGGCCAAGGAATGCTCAGCTGAATTGTTAGCTATTATTATTCTCTCATTAGCCAAGTAAAATATTTTGGAAATGCGACTTTGCTGTCTTCTATATATTTTTCCCCTTTCCTCACAGTCATATGATAGGATTTACTGCACATGTCTGGAACCTTTTTACTTTATTTGACCAAATGAAGCATTCTGTTAAATCCCTGTCTTTATTTTTTATTACTTTTTTGTACATTATATTGACCACTCAAATCTAACATACATAACTAGTGCAACCTTTAGTTTTACAAAATGTACAAAAATACATGTTATTTTTCCTTTGGCCTTTTAAGTGAACTAGGGTGTAAATCAGATATTGGTCATTTAGAATATTTGCTTGTGTACACACAGCTGAAGAGGTGTTATCTGCAGCTGACATTAACACACACACACACACACACACACACACACACACACACACACACACACACACACACACACACACACGATGAAGGTCAGCTGTAGATTGATAAGAATAATCAAAATCAGATGCAATAAAAGGATTGAATGCAAAAAAAGAATGGTTTAAATCAGGTTACTATTTTATTTGATTACAAATGCAAGTGTGTGCAAAATTTATATAAATAAAGACATAGCATTAGTGCTGTACTAGAGAAAAGTATGAGAGAAAAACATTCCCTATGTCAGGAGATTTCATCAATAAAAAGCAACATGTCAAATGTCATTACTGTTAAGAGATAACCACTCGAGCATATCGACTCTTTACACCACTTTTTCTGAGACATTTTGTTCAATACTGTATATGCACATAAATTTAACAAATGCTGAATTTCAATTCATTTCAATTCAATTCAATTTGACATTTCAATGAGTAGTTTAATCTTTATGCATGCTAAATTATTATGACCACATTTAAGATCAGGAATTCAAGAAAAAAATAAAGAATGGAAGAGCTCAGTGATATAGTGCAGTGAGGTCAGTCATTGATATAGTGCAGCATTGCCATGTTTATTATGGTAATAAAATGGTCACATCAGTAACAGCATAGGTTGTTAACTGGTGTACCGGTTTATAACTTATTACATGGTCATCTAGTAAAAGCAACCTAAACCATCATTTAAAAACACACTTTTAGTCAGACTTTAAAAAAAAAAAAAGTACTTTAAACAGTATTATGTCTGCAAGTATCCTATCACAGGACTCCAAGTTCAACCTTGTAATAATAATGTAGTGACTTGAATTTGACTAGTTACTGTTCTCATAGACATTAAATGTGACCTTATTGGATGACAAGTGGAGCCATTTTTCTGTTGTAAACCAAAAATCATTTAATCCAACACTTTTGACGTTAAAAAAAAAAACAAAAAACAAAAAAAACAAACAAAAAAAAAACCCCAACCCTGTCTGTGGTATTTAATGAAACAGAAAATACCATACTTTTCAAACTCAAGACTGTTATTAAGCCTGTAAGACGGGTCATAGGATAATACGTTTAATCATCGACGTTTACATTAAATATTTTATTTAAAAAAAAAAAAAATATATATATATATATATATATATATATATATATATATATATATATATGTATATGTATGTATGTATGTATGTATGTATGTATGTATATATATATATATATATATATATATATATATATATATATATATATATATATATATATATATATATATATATATATATATATATATATACACATACATACAGTCCATTAAATGTGATGTCTCAGCATGACCAGAAGAGTCATGTTCATCCAAGTAAAATAAACTACATTGCATTTAAAGCTACATTTTGGGTCAGATGGCATGGCTTAATGAAACACTCGCGTGTAACACAAGTTTAATCTTCAATGCTTAAAATGAATATTTTGATTTTCTTTTTAAAATAATATACTAAAAGTAAGCCAAATATCTAATCTAAAGCTAATGTACTAAAAGTAAGCCAAGTATAATTTAAATCAACACTTTGAGTCATATCGTTATAACAACATTGTCTATGGCATTTAATAAACAGTATTATTTCTGTTATTAAGTCTATAACACCAGTATCATAATTTAGGGTGCTAAGTTTAATCCTCGACGTTAAAACTAAACATTTAGATTTTTAAAAGCGTGTGCCTTAATGTAGTTATGAATCTGAGTAATTACTGTAGGCCTACTAAGGCCATTAAATGTCAGCGTGTGTATAATTAGTCTATATTATTGGCCCAAACAGGAGTGTCTATCTCGGTGTTGCTGTTGCGCGTTTTCGCCGAGGCTCTTTCGTTTAGCCTAGCTGTCATTTGTCAGCATGTCTGATGTGCTCGTTAGCTCGCATTTTCCCCGCTGTCAGCTCCCAGCTTGCCCACGTACACAGCAACTCTCCTCTGACAAATATAGCCTCGTTATTATTATTTTTTATTATTATCCATGCGATTTGTTTGCCTTATTGTTGCCAGCACGACGCGTCAAAACCAATCCCATCGCAGTCAAGTTGGCAGGTGTCAATCTGCGTCTTTTTCTTTCCCCCACTATGGCCTACTTAATCTTATCATAAGGGTCATGGAATAAGAGCAAAAACCCTTTGGACGGTCCACATCTTGCTTTTTCTTTCCTTTTTCTATCCCCCCCCCTTTTTTTTACTTTCCCAAATGGTCACTTGTGGACCAGCCTAATATACATACAGCTTTCCCCCCCAGTTGTTCTCAAAGTCGCCGAATTTTTCTTACTAATAACGAGAATATATTTTTGCAGCATTTTTTTAAAAGATATAGTACGAAAGCATCTTCAGTAGAAACGATCCCTGAAAACAGATGACCTGATATTTATAAGATAGTAAAAATACCCACAAAGTCGCGTGTCAAAATATACCTGGCTGACAATATGAAAAATAATATAAGGACAATAATCATAAACCAGTAATAGCTAATGAAATAAAGTTATAAGACTTGGGTCATTAAATACACATCGTGTTGTGTTCAGGAGTATGAACGATGTTAAGTACAAATTCAAATGAAAAAAACATATAATTAACTAATTAATAGGTGTATTTTTTAATTTTTTAATAAGTTATAACTAATGAGTAGAATAATGAAGGTTGTTACGATTTTATAAAAATTCGATCTTTGGAAAATCAAATCAGTCGATAAATATAAATTAAGGTTAAGAGGCCAGGCATAATTATAACAGTTTAGGGTTTTTGTTTGTTTGTTTGTTTGTTTGTTTGTTTGTTTGTTTGCATGGGCTTCACAATATCCTAATATCCCTTAGAGAAGTCTACATAGTAGTAACTTATATATATATATATATATATATATATATATATATATATATATATATATATATATATATATATATATATATATATATATATGTAATATCAAATGTAATCGGCAATGAATTAATGAATGGATTATTATTATTATTATTATTATTATTATTAGTAGTAGTAGTAGTAGTAGTAGTAGTAGTAGTAGTAGTAGTAGTAGTTGTTGTTGTAGTAGTAATATGGAAATATGTAGGTTTTGTATAACGATAGTAAATGTCATCTTTTCTTTTAGTAAGCAATATTTAGAGATCTCTATCTGACAAAGCTAGGTGCTCGGTGCTTGATCTCTCTCTCTAAATTGGCTATGTGTGTCATAGGGGGCTCCATTCCCCTCCTTCTGTCTCACTTATTTACACACACACCCACGCGCACTTGGAAACAGAGGGCCGGCGTAGGGCTGAAAGCTGGCTGGACAGATTTGCGTTCACGCCTGATCACGCACTGAAGAGTGGGGTTATAGCCGAGAAAGGGAAAGGCAGCACCTGTCCCGGCTTTAGCGTCCTGTCTCGGTTTACTGAGAGGCCGATAAGCGCTCCGAGGCCGTGCGGTTTCCAGCGGAGACTCTCAAGAGCCCCTGCAGCGCTGCGCGGTTTCACTGCGGCTGCGCTCCAATCTGCGGACTAGTGTGCTAACTGGGGCGCTGAGCTCGTCTTCCAGAGCCTTAGTGGGCCAACATAAGTTTGACACATTTACATTATTGGAGCCTATTTGGAGGAACAAAATTAGCACACAGCAATTGCATTAACCCGTTTTAAGATAACCCAGGATCAAAACTATCCACGTTTAGGAATTTACAGTGAATTTGCATTCACCTATTTCTGTGGGCTTTTAGTTTGGATTGTTGAATTGTGAAGAAGAAGAAAAACGCTCTCAGTTGAATTTTGTTTGCATTCGTTGTACAGATTATTTAGGTTAGTTCGCTAATTTCCAACAAAATAACAAACAAGACAAATCCGACAATGATGACGTAAAAGTGCCTTTTTTTGTTTTTATTATTCTTTACCAGTGCTCTGGTGTACCTGGAGTGTACCTGTGTACCTGGAGGAGTCAGATCACAAATCGGAACACAGCCTGTGTGTCTAATGGCGGCAGCTCTCAGCAATCAGTCCGAGTCCAGCTCTCCTATCTCTACTTTAAAAGCATCCCATATCTCTCTGTACACTTCCTGAGAGACGCACACACACACGGTTGCGTATTTACCGTGTGCAGTCTCCGTGTAAAATTAACATTAGCTGTTTGACGCACAATGATAGCAGCTCATTCTGCCTCATTCAGCAACTGGCTTTATATACCTATATTCTATAACGCAGTTATATGTATATGAACACACACACACACACACACACACACACACACACACACACACACACACACACACACACACACATATATATATATATATATATATATATATATATATATATATATATATATATATATATATATATATATATATATGCTGAATAGTACATGCTGATTAAATGACGTCTTGAGTACAAACAAATACATCAAATCAATAAAAACACGAAAATAAATTTTCATTCGTGAGATCCCAGTGCAAACTTGTTGGCATAGGTTTTGGGAAGTGAGTGGCATTTTGGCAAGGGAAGGAAGGAGAGCGACCACGAGGAGACACACAAGAGCAGCCTGGATCATTTACATCACCAAGAAGCTGCTGAACAATTGAGGGTCTATAAAGGATTTCAAGAATGCATTCCGGGGTTAGGCCATTTTCTAAAAAAAACAAAAAAAAACCCAAAACAAAACCGTAAACATGTGGACACGTGCACAATAGCAGAGAACTCTAAACGTCATGCCTGATCACTGACACTGTCTGAAATAACACAAATAAATAGGCTCGTGAATGCATGCAGTTAACTAGAAAAAATGGACAAAACAGAATTCAAATGTGTGTGTAAACCCATATGTTAATAAAGAAAATAATTGGCGCATAAAACCACTATGCTTAGATTATGGTTGGGTCACATTACAACCAATAGGCTTATACTGGAATAGTTACACACTCTCAGAAATAAAGGTAACAATCTGCCTTTAGTATGTATATTTTAAAACTTGGAAATCTTTAAAAAATGATTTAAGGTATATAATTGGACCTTCTTGACCACTACTTTAAAAGCTAATCAAAGGTACATCACATGTATTTTCCCAAGTAAAAGATACATACTAATAATACAAAGCATGCACTCTTGATGGTATGGTACCAGACGACATAGTAAAGTACAGTATGTACATATTCCGGTATATTACCTAACCTTAAACTGACTACGCCTTTATTTGTGAGAGTGCACTCACTGTGGAAATAATTAACATGTTCTTAGATCATTTAATCTGCATCTTAACTCGTGGGGATTTTGATTATTAAAAACTAGACTTTTTTCCTTTGTGGTGGTTGTTTGCTCATCAAATCACACAAGCCGGACTTTGAAAAGAAGTTAAAATAGCCTCTAATGGGGTCATGTGGGCACACAGATATTTTCCTGGAGACTGTGCGCTTCCAACTTCCCGGTTTGGGGGCGTGCCAAATGGTGCCCATTGTGACGTGTGCTGTCATCCCAGCCAATCACCTTCAAGATGAGGAGAATATTAAGGCGAAAGTTGAGTGTAAGAACGGAGGCCGTCTGTTTTTCTTTTTAATATTATTTTACTTTCTGTCGGTGTTTAATGTGCTGCGGAAAGGAATCCCGCCTTTCACAAAGATTTGCATTTAAATAAAATACAAGACTATAGAAAGAAAGAAAGAAAGAAAGAAAGAAAGAAAGAAAGAAAGAAGCAAGTGGAAGTGTCGGACAGTTTTCTATCCTATAGGTAGATTTTTATTTTTCACTTTTAGCATCTCAACAAGGCTTTACACTTCGCAAGAAGTTTACCTTCACAGCTCGCTGGACTGGATATTATCGGCTTTTGGAAATAGTTTTGTGAAATCAATTCAGAAGGGGTGTTTTATTTTCTTCACGCATCCTTTACCCTACCCGAATGGCTTTGGGGTCGGGCATCTAATCACGACTCAGCTATATATGATCAGACAGCGGGACTCGATCGGAGAAAACTTGAGGTGAGTTTATAAATGACACACTCTGTACCTGGTGCAGCCTATTTGCATGCGCGAACCATGTTTGCAAGTCTTGCGTAATGACGCGAACGTAAATATAAATGTTTAAGATTTAAAAAATGTCTAAATAAATGCACTGAAAAAAAAATGTATAATCAATACAACCACTAATAACCGTTAAGCTTTAAAAATTAGTGTCATTTATGTTGTAATTTGCTCGACAATAACAGTAGACTCTTGCTGGCAAATAGATGCAAATAACTGGCGTTTATTGAGAGAAATAAAAAAATAAAAAATAAATAATAAATCTTGAGGAGTGAAATAACAACCCGCCTTAATAATCCCCAAACCGGTCTAGCGACCATTCACTTGTTCTTTCAACAACTTACACACCTGTGACTGAAAATATTTGTCTAAAAAAAAATACCACAGATTAAGAGAGACGTGTGTAAAGCAATCAGAGGATAATAATAACAATAATAATAATAATAATAATAATAATAATAATAATAATAATAATAATAATAATAATAATAACAACAACATATAAACAATAAATACATTCAGTGCCTTAATATCTATGCTCACTTATTTTGATGTAAACTTTAGGGACTTTTTATTATCCATAAATAATAGATACAGCGTAAAGCAGTAAGTAGTATTCGCCATAAACTTTGCCCCTAAATGCAGATTACACGGCCCATAAACTCTGTCACAACTGCAACATGTCAGAGTTATTAGGATAAATCTAACATCTCTACTGGCCACTCGGAAATTAATGCAGCACCATAAAAGCATTCATACAATGCCATGTGACGATAGTGTAGCCTACACCACAGGAAAAGAAGAGGAGTGATTAAAATCTATTACTCCACTAGCCTCCATCTCTCCACTTTTAGGGCCTAATGAAATGGAATAATGTGTGACTTGCTCCTTTTTGGATAAATGGACAGAGATCATGGCGCCTATAGGGTTACAGGCAAGGTGCCACTGAGCAAAACCGCCCACCAGAAAAAAATAATAATAATGTTTGGCAGTTCTTTCCCTCCAACACAGTCACTGCATGTGTTAATAGCAAAGCACTGGCCAACTCTACAATTACAGAACAGTGAGACGATAAAGCTCTTTTTTTTCTTTCTATTGGCTCTCTCTCTCTTTATTCTCTTGCCCCCCTTTATCTCCCTTTCACGTTATACATTAGTGGCACTCTATGGTTTGTTATATTTCCTAGTCTCTCTCTCTCTCTCTCTCTCTCTCTCTCTCTCTCTCTCTCTCTCTCTCTCTCTCTCTCCCCAAGAATGACGTCAGATGTATTCACTCCACTCCCCTCCCCTTATTATTTTTTTTTCTTTTCTAAAAAACTTTAGAGAGAGAGATAGAGAGAGAGGGAGAGAGAGAGAGAGAGAGCGAGGCACCCTGAGACAATTTTGCCCTTAGGGAAAATAGCGACAAGATTAGGGTCTTTTTCTTCTCAGTGCCGAACAGGGCTCAGTGCTAATCCGAATTGGGCTAATTGACAGACCTCAGAAAAGCCATGTGAACACTGAAATTAAAAAAAAAAAAAAAAAAACCTTCGAACTTGTTAACTCGCATATAAAAATGTTGCATGTGCATGTGATTTAATGTAATAATAATAATAATAATAATAATAATAATAATAATAATAAATAAATAAATAAATAAATAAATAAAAATAAAAGAGAGAGAGCGAGAGAGAGAGAGAGAGAGAGAGAGAGAGAGAGAGAGAGAGAGAGAGAGAGAGAGACAGTGTATAGCAGATCTTTCTAAACTGCAAATATAGCCTGCGTATTACAGGTGCTTTTTAAAAACACTGTATAAACAACAGGTTACTATAAATCATCTCAGTCAATGAGGTGAAAAACAAGAAAATTATAACAGTGGATTAATTACCTATGAAAGAAAAAACAATTAGCCCGTGCCCTGTTAGGACTATGTGTAAAATTACACACTATTAAGCGGAATTACAGGTAAGCGCAATGAGCGATCACGTTTCCCAAAGGAAACAGCTAATCTCCTTTTAATTTGCTCTTAAATATCACGTTTGGGCCTTATTTAGGCTTTAGGGGAAAAAAAAAGTGTATTTAAAAATAGATTTATGCATTTGTCATGAGAGAAACAAACAAATAAATGAATAAGTATTATATGTAACCAATATGTTTTTATATACAACAGTACAAAAAGAAATTAATAGATAAATTAGCAAATAAATCAATAGGGAAATTCGGAAACATTTCTCCACACACACACACACACACACACACACACACACACACACACACACACACACTGAAACACAGGGGGGAAGTGGCACAACCTTGATAATATAGAAAGGGAGGGGGTTTTGCAGCACCACCCGACCGAGATGCCACTGCAGCTCATTATCCCGTTTCCTTTCAGTGCGATTTGCAAACTGTTTGGCAGCGTCGTTTGTCTCCTCATTTTGTGCCTTGGTGGGGGAATGCGATGCTTGTCAGGGCCCTCATTCACTTTCGCCATAGTTTATTGATGAGCTCCCCGCGTTTTTTTTTTTTTCCAAGCACATGTCAAAAGTCGAGTCGAGTGTAGCCTACATATGCAACCACAACTTTATTTTGGACTCTGAGTGTCCCGAACACCGTTCAGTCGGCATTTCTAAACTACCCCGCCGTGCTCCCTTGTTCCCTCCCCTTACTCCCTGCCTCCCTAACTCCCTCCCTCCCTGCCTCCTTCATGACTCCATTTCACATTCCCTCGACCCCGGACTCTTTTCCCCACTCCAACAGAGGAGTGAAACAGCAAAGGAGTGAGGAGTGCAGCACCAGACATACGCTTTTGCGGTGTACCAGGGTGTTCACGATAATGTCCAAAGCAAGCAGCAACATGTGGCGTGTTTCAGTCTCATCATGCAACTGGGCCTAATTACAGTTTTATTTACCCTCCTCTGACGACACATTGGTCTTTTTTAAATTCTTATTTCCTTATGTGCTTGTTTTAAGGGTGCATGTTTGTTTCATACTTTGGTGAGCGTCTGTTATCTACCAAAGTGCACGTGATGTATCTTTAATTACATTTCAGAGTAGTGATCCTTAAGGTTCAGTTATGCACCTTAAAGTATTTATTTATTTATTTATTTATTTATACAAATTTACATCATGTCCCCTTGATGGTGCACAAGAAAATTTGGTGCAGTTTGGTAGCTTTATTTCTCAAAAGGTAGGTTATAACATCAATACCTAGTACATTCTCAGAAAAAGGGGACTAACTGTACCTTTCCTTGCTGACGTGGTACCATCTTATGCATGTTTAGTAGGCTAGGCCTATGTGCATGTAGTGTTTACTCTAAAAAACAAGTTAATGTCAAGTTATATATTTTAGATCATTGCAAAGGCATGCAGTATCAACATTTCCAGGTGACAGATACATAAGGGCAGCACCCTCCACTCTTTGTTTCTTGAGAGTGCAGAATGGTTAGTAACTGTGTTTAAAAAAAAATAATAATAAAATAAAATAAATGAAACATGGTTTAAAGACTAAATATTTGGACAGACACAATAAATTCTGCCTGAGCACCCCACCATAGGCTACATATCAGTCAAAGGCCAGGGTGCTTTTGGTATTTTCTTCCGCTTTAGTAATCCATAGAGATATAACTGGATGTAATGTGAGAACAATCAAACGCAGTGTTGTGTCGCAGCACGGTGTGTGTGTGTGTGTGTGTGTGTGTGTGTGTGTGTGTGTGTGTGTGTGTGTGTGTGTGTGTGTGTGTGTGTGTGTGTGTGTGTGTGTGTGTGTGTGTAACTTCTGCTTTACCTGATAAGCCTGTAGAGGCTCACATTACAACATTTGAATCACGGTTGAGGTTTTGATTTCTCTGACTACCGTTTTGCTGGAAAGGAAGCCGAGCTGGTTTCACAGCTGACAACCAAACACGGTTCAGGAGAAAACCGGATCCGCCTCAGATCAAGTCCGGGAGTCGATCACAGCTTGACTTCCTCATGAAAAACAACTTCTTTAACGACTTCTTCATGAAAACAAACATCTTTCAAAACTATAAATGTGCACGTTCCACTTCAATATGGGCAATCAGTAGTGTTCAGAACTTCATAAGGCACTTATGAAAAAAAAAAAAAAAAAACATTGTTGGGTTCTAATGAAAATTTGGGTTCCAACACTTATTTTCGGACAATCCCTTAAGGAGAACCCTTAAAAGATCTCGCAGGAACTTTTTTTTTTTTTTTTTTTTTTTTTTTTTCCTGGAGCGTGTTTCCACATTTCCCACATTTGGTGGAGTCTCTATGGCTATGGTTTCTATAGCAACAACTCCCGCCGCGAGTCGTCCAATAGGCAGCGCGCGCGTGAAAGAAAAAACGGCGAGCAGCGCATTATGGCAGCAGTACTTGGTGCGCGCGGGAGAGGGGAGCATTTTGCTATGTGCATGTGCGCGGCGGAGTGATTAGTGAGTTTTCAACAGCTAGCTTCTCCGCCGGTTTCCCGCTCAGACACACAAGGGGGCACGAGGAAGTGTGTGCGTGTGTGTATGAGTGTGTTTTCTTTTTTTTTTTTTTTTCCCTTTTCATTTCTTTTCTTTTTTTACTTGAAGATGATGACAGAGGTCAGGATCCGCTAATGGGGCCACTGAAGAGGAGGCACAGAGCAGAAACACATACATTACATACACTAGAGTACCGTCAGCATAGGTGCAAGCTCTCTCTCTCTCTCTCTCTCTCTCTCTCTCTCTCTCTCTCTCTCTCTCTCTCTCTCTCTCT